>JAAAKQ030500135.1:0-20520 GCA_010016005.3 Zanna intricata | reverse complement strand
ATTTTGGGTTTTTTGGACACTTTAGGTCATGGCGAATGCAATCAAAAGGGGAGATACACAACTAGATGTTATAACAGTTCTAAATCCAAAATTTCAACATCCTACAGCTAATCGTTTTTTAGTTATGTGCGAGATACGTACGTACGTACAGACGTCACGCCGAAAATAGTCAAAATGGATTCAGGGATTGTCAAAATGGATATTTTCGTTGAAATCTGAGAATTGAATTTTTTTGTGATGACAATACTTCCTTTATTTTGTACAAAGAAGTAAAAATCTGATGTGAGCACCACCTGGCTTCCTTGTACTCCTATTAAATTAAACATACACATTTTTTCTAAAGTGAAAAATACATACAATTTTATTTCATTAATAACTTTTGAAATTTTTTATTTTTTTTTATCTTTATTATTGAATTATTATTTATCGTAAACATTTTTTCAATTATACCTTGTTTCTTTTTCTTTTTAGTCTTGGGAATCACCGTAGATATTAGTTCAGAGTAAAGAAACTTTACAATCTGTTCAAAATTAAAATTAAACAGTGAGTAAATATGCTAAATTTGGAATAAACAATAAGAAGCTATAGACCCAGTGGTTTGTAGATTAAAAATTAATTACGAAAAGAAAACAAATTGACTTCGTAGAGCTGGTTTTTAAAACCACTTAATTGAATCGATGTATTAAATCAAGAATATTATTTCTCAATAAATTTTATTAATACAATAAATATATATAATGAGCTATTTTAATATAATTTGAAGTAGAATTTAAAAAAATGAAAGCCAACTGAAGGAAATCAAAATTTTAAACTAGATCTATTTTACGATTGTTAGACAATCATTGCGAATAATGGATAGAAATTAATAAATATAAGCCAAAAAAACATTAAAAAATAAATAAATGAAAAAAAAAATCAATATTTACGAAGCATTAAGAAAATTTTATCTGTACTTGTAAAAACATAATAAATAAATAATAATAAAAAAAGCGATCAATTAAAAAAAAAAAAATAATTAATCCCTTTATTCCCGAGCCGTAAAGTGTTATCTTATAATATTATTTGCATTCTAGCACTATACAAACTTTCCAATCTGATTATTTACTAGTTATTTAAATTTTAATCTTAACTTTTTTTTAAATTTTTAATTTATTTATGGATATTTTTTGTTATAATTACAGTAAGAATTAATTTGTTTCATAACTGTTGTGTAAGTTTATTTACTTATCTGTTTTCTATCATTACTGCACACACGCACACGCACACAATTTTTAAAACTTTCTTTCAAGCCTCCGGGTCCACCGTTTGTATTGCTTCAGAGAAGAGATGAAATGGCAATCTTTTACCGTGTGAAAATGAAAAAATGTCATGCCTGACCGGGATTCGAACCCGGGACCTCCGGATATTGTCAGCACGATGATTTGAAGATTATTTTATTCGTTTGACGTCATCATAGCTTATAAAATTACTAACGTGATGTAGTTCTAACATTTAGAATCTTCATCCAAACATTCAATAACATTAGTTGGAAAATTTAAGTTAAGAACCAATAAAAAATCCAAAATTCATTAGAAATGTCTTACAAAAAGGCTTGTCACACTCAGGAACGGTCTCTACTTCGTTTCTCTTACGGGTTTCGCATTTCAAAGGATAAGTAGGTTTTTTCACGTAATTTAATATTCCTTTGATAGGTAAGATATTTTCTGCTTGCTTTTGGTATTATTAAAACCTTCAAAAAGAAATGAGGCAACAAAAACACTTTTTTTGACGTTTTTTTGTCGGAAGATAATGAGCTTATTAAATAATTGATTTATTTATATAGTTCATTTATTTTTTATAATTGATAAATTATCCTTCATTTTTTGTTGTTATCTTTATCTCTGTTTATTTTAGTTTCATTTTTTGACATCAGTTTTGTTTTTTAAAAAGCTTATTTTAATCTTATATTTTTCTAAGTGTTATTTTTCTATTTATAATTACCAATTTTAATGATATTTGTTTGTCTGATAGTTTAACAATCGAAATGGACGTTTATGTTTTAATTTTTTTCTAAATTGTGTTATTGAGCAACACAATTGTTAGATGGTAAACAATTTAAAGAAATTCATTGAAAAGAAAGTGACAGAGTTGTTTGACTCTGGCGATGCAAGGGAACTGCTCTACTAAACTTTTCTTTTGTTGTTGGGCTTTTATTGATACTTCACAAAATTATTTTATAAAATTATATTTCTTGAGAATTTCAATGAGCTATGTATATTATGGACTCATTCGATTGTTAACGGTTACAATTTACTGTCTTATGTGTGCTCATTTTTTATTGATATGTATAATATTTTATTTGGTTTTTAAGCTTCAGAAACGACTTAATCTACGAGTTAATAATTAATCTCGTAGTTAATTTTTTTTTTTGTAGGCATTTTTCATACAATTTTTTCAAACAGTATACGTGATATTCGTATACTCCGTAATTCCGCGCGCTTGCGGGTATCTATTTTTTATTTATGTGTGAAATAAAACTACAGTAGTTGCTTTTATATTTTAATGTTTTACTTTTAAATGGATTGTATATTTAAAGATTTTAATTAGTCTAAGTAATTAGTAATTTTAATTAGTCTAAGTTTTGTTTAATTGGCAAATAACTTATTACACCATATAAGTCAATCCATTTTTTTCTTAAAATTTTAAGATATTTCTTTTTTTTCATTTTCTAACTTTTCATTTCTGTCAGAAATTTTACTACCCCTTTAAATTTAATTTTTTTTAAAATTATTCAATAAAATTTAAGTTCACTGTGATTCAATAAAGTGTAATGATTTATTGTGAATCAATATTTCTAAAACTGCTCTATAGATTTTGATTTTCTTTGAAGTCGACGCTCATTCTTTGAATGAGCATTAGTAAATCATTGGTCGATCATTTTTAATTTGGTGCTTACTTCACAATACTTTACAATAAACTACTTTATAAAACTTATAAAACTATACTTTATAAAACTTTACAATAATTTAATAATTAAATTTTTTGGGGTTATTATTTAATGTTTTTTTTTTAAATCGGTTTTTATTAATAAAAAGTTAGATGTAAAAAGTTAAAAGGAATATTAAAAAGACTGAACAGTTTAATATTAAAATCACATTATTAAACAATTACTATAAACTGATTTCAATGACTAATATTTTACCGAAAATCATTCTTATGCAAGTTATGTATCATCTGTATAATTTTTTACTGATTTAAAAATAGGTTTGAGATTCTCAATTAGATTCTTACTTTATTTGTGTATATTAAAATTGTATTCATAACCAAATTCTCTGACCTCAATTGTTACTTTTTTTCATAATTTTTAGGAATTTGTCATATAGTCCAATAGTAAGCTTTTTCTAGAAGTACCTTTCCTTAAAAGAAATGAAAGTTGATAGTTTGAAGATGCTTCTTTTATTCGCTTGTCATTTTTTTACAATTTGATTATCACAGTTATTAGTTGCCAAATGATGTATTGCCTGACATGTGAAATTCCGACTACATTGACTTAAAACTTAGAAAATTAAGGGAAATTATCGATATAAATTTCTGCAATTCAGACAGTTTTAAATGAAGCTCAATGGTGTTACTAAACATTGTTTAACTGAAATCTTTTTTTCATCAAGACACAGGTTTCTCGCCTTTTATATTACTTGCAAACGGTATTTTTTTCTATCTCGGCAATGATTTTTTTTGTACGGTATCCAAAATTAAAATATGTAAGTTATATTTTGAAAAATTCGACCTCAATTAAAATTTTTACTGTAAATAAAATAAATATTATCTTTTTTATTATTCTTCTTGCATTTTCCCTTTTTGATGTCGGCATAAAACAAAAAATTTAATAAATTAATCGTAGATATTCAAATTTAATTTAACGCAAGTATCAAAAAGTAGAAAGATCAGTTTAAAAAATTATTATGTTTTAATGTAATGTAAAGTTTCTCCATTATCCTAAATAGACAGCCGGCAGCAGGGAATAGTTAATCGTGGAAGAGGGTAAATAAAAATCGTAAAGGTGGTGTCGGTGAAGCGCGCATATTGTTGGAGATATGGAGCACCAGAAAATAATTGCTTCATTGTTAGTGTACATCATAGTCGTAAACAGAGACGTAGCTAAACTCCTTGGGTTCATCCATTAGCGCATAAAACAAAAGGAATATTTATTTTTACGTACTTCTCGAAGAGTTTATACAAATTAACCTAAATTCTTCGGTTATTTTTCTGTGTCTGTATCACAGTTTGAATGTTAGATGCTCAGATGCCACTCGCAATGCCAGAACATGAAGATGAGTATTTGTATGCAACCAGTGGAAAGAAAAAACACTTCTATCCCAAAAATTTTGTCCAATTAATTGTACTGCATAATTGACGATCAATTATTTACGAAGGAGGTATCGCTGGGATTATACATAATGTATCTTATCTTTATTTTATTTGTGATATATGAAGAATGTAACCGTTTAGAATCATCACTTTTAAAGAAGAATCTCTAAGTCTTGTCAGTATCAAAATAAATTCACGATAGTTTGCACTTAGACTTTGTGCAATGTGCGTAGAGTATTGTGTAATTTTTAAATGCATTTTCATTTTGTAATGATTGGAAAAAACAAGCAATAAAAAACATAATTTTTAACGTACCGTTTCAACCGTATTTCCTTCCTCGTTAAAATATAAGTATAAAAATGTTTTCAGGTGATAGTAAAATATAAATAAAATATTTTATGTTCGCGTACTGCTTTTTTGATGCCAAATGGTACGTCGTTGTGTTGCTATTATTACACAAAATAATTTGCTTTGTATTTTTCACACAATAAAAACATTCATCTCTAATTTCATAATTAAAAATCATGTAATAATAAGAACGATAAGATAATAATGTATTCACATTATTAAATTATGGAATTTTCTTTCCTGAATAAAATAAAGGCCAAAATATTTTTAATATCTTTATTTATGGATATAAATAAAACACCTATTGCTTCTTTTCTCTCTTTATATATATATAATTATAATTATAATTTTGCAAAAATAAAATCAGCAAATGGAATATCAGCTTCTACTGTGGTTTTCTTTGTACGAAGGAATTGTTACGATTATGGATCGGTAGTATAATTTTAAATTAAGTAAGAATAAAGGAAAAACAATGTTATTGAATACCGGCGCAACTGACTATTTGTTTAATTACAAATTTATTTATTTTTAAAAATGTAAGAATGCTATTTATTTAAATGCCTTGAACGTATACGATAAGAATGAAAGTTCAACTGAATCTGTATCTAAAGTATTGGAGTCGGTAATCTAAAAATGGCTCTGTGTGTTTGTCTTGAAAACAAATTTAATTTTGCTACAGAAGTTTTACAGGAATGTTTGGAATTTTCCGACTTTCAAACGCGATGACATCGGGCTTCTGTAACTGCGAGTCATTCTACCGTGAATCAGGACACGTCAGAATGAACACGCTATGCATCTTTATTGAACTGACAGTATTATATGGCGTTGCAAGAAACGTATTTCGCAGTTGAAATTCAATATGCCTGTAGGTATGCGATTAAAAAATTCGAACGTCAGTTTTATCCGTCAGATTATTTTTTTTATAAAATTGGGCTTTGAACTATCAAGTGTTGCTCGGTATCACCATGAATTGAGGATGGATCCGAATACAGTAGTTGATTGGAATAATTTCATTGCAGAAGTGTATATCGACTATATTAAACAGCACAGGCAAGATAAAATCAGGGTAAATCAATAAGTTATCGAAAGCGATGAGCTGTTCTCGAGGTGCCAAAATTATGCTGATCGCGTCTACCCACAACGATGGGTTTTTGGCGGCACTTGTCATAAAACGGCGAACGTTTCGTTATGAATGTTGCTGACAGATCGATTCAAATCATACTGAATGCAAGCAAAGACAACTTAATGACTTGACTATATTGTACTCAGATTCCTGGCGTGCGCACCAAATCGATGAACTGGAAACGGAAGAGTTGCACCATTACACTGAAAATCACCGTTGATCCTCACAGAGGTGCTCATACCAAAATCACTGAGCGTTTGTGGAAGTCGCTGAAAAGGCGGAATAAAAAGCATAAGGAAATTACCAGGCATCACGTGGAATTCTACTTCGCCGAATTCATGTAGTGTCGCAGGTTAGGGGACGAGAATACTCGTATATAGAAGAAAAATATATTCGATGCAATAAGAGACCATCAGAAGTCGTCATGTAGCAGTCATCGTAAATTTTCCAAGATATTTAAGTTAAAATAATGGAGTAGCTCGTAAATTAACAATGAATAACGAAATTCGTTCGAAAAAGTCACCGATTTGAAGGTAGGAGTTGGTTACGCTGGTATTCCATAAAAATATCGAACTGTAAAATGTCTATGTGCAATAATGGGACCGAAGAACCAAATCACATAAGTAAATTAATATCAGTCCTAAGGGTTAATCATAAGCCGTGAATAAGCAGCCGATGCAG
The DNA here is from genome assembly GCA_010016005.3 of Zanna intricata. Taxonomy (NCBI): domain Eukaryota; kingdom Metazoa; phylum Arthropoda; class Insecta; order Hemiptera; family Fulgoridae; genus Zanna; species Zanna intricata. The sequence continues at coordinate 14,021 of JAAAKQ030500135.1, read as the reverse complement.
TTAGTTCCCGTAGTCATATACTCCCGTACATGTTTTCCCTGCATTATTTTTCTCGCTACGCTTTTCATCGTTGTCGCTCTGTATACCCTCCTGAATCCTTAATCCCAGCCGCTCTCCTATCTCCCTTTGATTCTCTTCATAGTCCACGGATACCGGTCTTCTGCGTTTTCCTATTTCTTATATTTAAATCTCATCCACGATCGATAGTTTAGACTTCTGTTCTTCATTGTCACCATTAATATGATCCTTTAAATATCTCTTAAATTAGTTTTAATTTTTTTTATTACTTTCCTCGTTAGCGTCCATATTTCATAACCGTAAATAATCACCGGTACGAGACATTTATTAAACAGCTTCATTACATTCACCGTGTAAATTTAGCACGAAATATTTATTAAGAGTGAGTGGTTCTAGCGCTAAAGCTAATTCTTTTGATAATTTCAGTCCGCTGTCCAAGTGTAAGGCTTTAACAAATCTCTGTTTTAAGATAAAGTTATTTACTCAGGATATGTTATCGATAAATCTAACTTTAGTTATAATAAAACATGATGGTGGTGCGGAGTTCTAAGAAAATAATTTCTTTGAACGAATAAATTCTAGATAAAACTCAAAATAATTTTGATTACTCATGTGGCGGGATGATGATGTTGTGTCATGTGGTCCTCCAAAACTTGATGAACAGAAAAAGATAAATAATCCAAAATATTTTTAAAATCTTGTAAAGACAAATCGTTACTATTAATTAGATTTTAATTAAATTATTTTGTAAGTAAAAGGCGTCTTCATCGGGAATAAAAGTTTCACTAGTGTTTTTTTCTTTTTTAGATTAGTGGGTTTTCCCATACTGATTTTCCTTATTTTTGAACAAAGTTAATCAAGATTATTAACAATCTGCAAAGTAAAATATAAAGTACAATTTATTATAAATAAATTTACTACTCTTGTTACTTGTTAGATCAATAATTTTCTAAGGTAGCACAATTAACTACATCCTAACGGTAATTGACAATCGTTAACAACTGCGGTAGGAGTTATTTATAATTTCAGCGGTTTAAATATGTCTTGATTGGCACCTTCAATGTTAATTTCATAATTTAACAGGATGCTTAATGACAGAATTTGCGAAGAATATTTTTTGATTGAGATATGCAAATTATAGGCTGTATGTTGTAGATAAATATATGTTACTTGCGCATAAAAGAACCGTAATGTTATATAAATTTCTCTTTATACCGTTCGTCTATTTAAAATTTATCTTCATCAACTACACGTTTTAATCGTTTAGATTTGATTAAAATGTTTTACATAGATAAATTGTAATTATTTTATCATTCTGAGCTTTCTTTTGTCGTTTCCAAGAATTTTTTAACAAACTACAACATAAAAAGTTGAATTAAATGGGTGATAAAAATACCAGGAATTTAACCGACTTTCTATGAAGAAGAAGGAAAATACATCACTATTGAACTTCTATGATTAAAGCGCTTAAATGTACTGATAAATCATTTCGACATTAAAGATATTACTCAGATTTAAAAACAAAAAAAAAAATAATATCGGTGCTATTAAAAGTATATTAAACTATAAAAATTTAACCTGGAGGTTTAAACTGAAGATGTCCAATAAGTTGTAACAGATAATAGAATTTATATTCAACCGTTAATACTTTACAGTTCCTTATAATAAATTAATTAAATTCCGAACGTAATTAAGTATTTAATTAAATAGTTTTTGATTTATTGTACATTCAAAATGTTTTCTATTTTATTACTGAAGTAGATATTTAATAAACGTTAAAAGTGTTTAAAATGTTAATGTTATGTTCTTGTATATTTCGTTATTAATATAGATTGTATTATATAATAAAAAAGTAGTAATTTAATAAAAAAATTAACTAGTCTGATTACTATATTTGAAGTGAAGTTTGTATAATCTTAATATTTTTAACTTGTGGTACAGTTAGGCATATCTTAGGGAAAATTCATCAGTACTTTCTTTTTTAAGCTTCTTAAAAAAGGTTTGTTGATAAAATTAACACGTTACCCATTATGTGTTTTTACATGCGTGCGCGGTTGTGTAAAGTAAATTAAAGGTTATACTAAGTCTAACTTTAGTTAGATTTGTCTAACTGTCAGTGTACGATCGTTAGTAATTATGTTTGTTAGAGGAGTATATTTTATTTGACGCTATTTTATACCTGATTTTAGTGCATTTATTTACGGACTATTTTATGCGTAAGTAAATAAAATTAATTAGTTATTTACACCGGTGAAGTAATATAATATTTAATTGCTTAGAGCTTTAATTGTGAAGTTTTCATCATCATCATCATAATGTTGAAAGAAATAGTCAATAAATATTAAAGATATAAATAAAAAAAATTGCGCTTAAAAAAGGTATGTTAAATATAATTTAAATTTAAATTATTCTTTCGGTCTGGTCTAGTGGTTAACTCGTCGCCGCAAATCAATTGATTAACTCTGATTTTTTTGAATTTTAAATCCTAATAATAGTTAGCTGCTTTTATGCGGATTTGAATACTTTCCATATTTTTATTCTTGCAGCATAGCTCTAGAGCTGTGATGCCAGGAAAGTAAAATGCAAAAATTGATGGAAAACGAAACAAATTTTATAAAATAAATTTAAAAAAACCGATTTAGTTATGTAATGTGAATGTTAATATGTAATTTACATTTTTTTTAATGTTTCTAATGTGTACGTTGAAATCTGTTCAACTAGTGAACAATAAGAACTCCCTCACACATCACAATGATATGAGGATGATATGTATGGCATGTAAACAGGATGTAGCCTTTTAAAAACTCAGACCGACCAATCCTTAGACGTATGATTAATTTTTAACGCCAACCACCAAAGTACACCGGTATCTAGTCTAGTATTCAAATCCGTATAAAAGCAACTAACCTTTACTAGTTTTTGAACCTCCATCCCTACCTCCGTTTTATTTTATTGGAACGTAACCCTCGTTTTTTAATTGGTTCCATAGGCCACCTTTTGGACTATGTTTTCAATATCTTTCTTCAACATTGAAAATCAGCTATTAAAAAATTACGTAATCACGTTTACAGCCTGCCAAGATCCTACATGCTGTGCATGAGATTCCTACGCATGATCAGAAAAATGGGATGTGGATTGCAATATATAAAATGAGAATAGTCAGCTCAGTATTCTTCGCAGGAACAATAGATTCGGCTTGTTAATGTGAAACCATTCACCAGTGAATGGTAGAGATAATCGAGGATGGAATTAACAATTCTTGGATTCAAGTAAATAATGGAGCGATCGCACATACAGCCAGACAGTCAGTAAAGTTACACAAAGAGATTCAGAGATCTCGAATCATTTCTAAGGGCTTGTCACCACCTAGTTTTCCAGACTTAAGCCTACCGGATTTTAATTCTGGGGTTATGTGTAATGAAACAACCCCCATAGCCTTCAGAAATTTCAAACTGCTATTTGTGATTTCACTAACAGCATTCTGTATGAAATTGTGCGAGTCTTCGAGAACAAAACGAAATACGTGCTGATAAATTTGGACCATTTCCAACAACTACGGCAAGTCGATGTTAGTATTTTTGTATTAATGCACGACTGATGTATAGTGACTAGGTATGCTGTTACCTTTCGAACGCAAAGTAATACAGTAGATTAATGAATAATTCATTAAGTTTTTAAATCTTAAATAGACGTTGTTTGAATATACGTGTTATATGAATATACGTGTTGAATATACAAAAAATGTTGTGGACAATATTATTCTGATTTAATTAAAGTTGGCAAAATCATTCTAATTGTTATATACGTAGTCACACAAAGATTATTGCGAGGGGCAAAATATCAATTGTCTACATGTAAGATTTTAGAGTAACTAGACATTAATTTTCTGATATAAGATTTTATACATTTGAATTACTAATATATTTAAACATGTTTTTGTCTGCATTGTGAGCTCCAATAAACCACATAAATTGCAGTTATCTCTATACGAGTATATTTAGCTATAAAGTAGTACCTCACAGTTCGTAAATTTGTCGATTTTATCAAAATTAAATGTTAACTTGAACCCACATAATAACAAATAATAAACAAATTTAATTAAAAAAATTAAATTTTAATTTTTCAGAAACTCCCAAAAACGTAAACTAATTAAAACACTAACATAAGAAAAAATCTGGACAACACGTGACTTCCTTTTACGCCAAGTAAATTACATACACACATTTGTTTTAAATGAAAAGTACATAACATTTTATTTCATTAATAATTTCTGTTAGTTTTCCAATTTTTTTTTATTGTTGAATTATTATTTATGGTAAACATTTTTTTACAATTAGAGTTTAACAATTATTAATAAATCAATATATTTAAATTAAAAAAAAATTAAATAAAAAAAGGAAAAGGTGAAGAAGTCTGATTCGAACCGATATGTAACTCTTGTAAGATCTGAATATTTCATTAATAAAACTTTTATTCTGCAATTACTCTGGAACCAATGAAAATAGGTACCATTTATGATAACATCGTCGAAAAGCTCTCAATTAGGGCTTATTACTGAAGTTAAGGTCAAGATCCAAAAAAAAAAAACATTGATTTTGGACTTTTTTTAGACACTTTTGGTTCAGTCGATTGCAACGAAAAGGGAAGGTGCACAACTAGATGTTACAACAGTCCTAAATCCAAACTTTCAACATTCTACGGCTAATCGTGTTTGAGATACGTACGAACGTACACACGTTCGGACGTCATGCCTTGTATTTCGTACGAGGTAAAAACAAAAAACGTGGTATTATTTCGTGTTTATTTATATTTGTTGACATTTTTAGTATTAATATAAATAAAATATTTCTTTAATAATAGTATGTAAAAATTGCAACGTAAATTAGATAATTTATTCTAATTTTATCGTGACATTAAAAATTATTTGATTAATTTAAATAAATTAAAATAAAAAAAACATAATTGGTTTCATCAGCATTCTTTACACTAACGAGCTTTATTATTCTTGCTCTAATTGTTTTACTATTATTTTATTTATTTTTTTAATTTCTGTACAGCACATATTTATGAAACAAGATGGTCTTCATTGTATAATTTTATTTTTTTTCATATTTTACTTTATTCAATTTGAAGCTTATTTCTAATTTTAGAAAATGCTATATACATTCAGAAAATGCCTAATGTTTCGTCATTCGCGATTTTGTACTTTGCGATTTTCTTAAGACAGAACAGAAAAGAACTTTTCTTATTTTTCTCTTCGTATTCATTTAATGTTTCATTAACATACAAAAAAATTACGACCTCTTTACGTTTCATTATGCAGTAAGGATTATTATTAATATATATGAAAATGTAGTTGCCGTATTACGTTCTAAATATGCATGTAATCCCCCCCTCCCAACCCGAGATTTTATTTAATTTATTACACCCAGGTTTGAAAAAAATATTAGTTTTATTTTAACATCTTCACAACAAGCTAATTTTAGAAGTACTCGTACTTCTAAAATTAGGGTAGGGTAAACGTTAAGGACGCACCGTACAATTATGATTTATTTTGTTGTTTTATTTTCTTCTATTTCCATTGTAATGTACAACAGATTATATACAATAGTTACTGCAGAGAGGAAGTAAATGCGACTAGTTTCAGTTCATTACAAGCGGTGGGGAAGGGTGATTAGCTTAGAATTGAAGATGTAAGGAATTCGTGCAAAAAATTAATTTGCTCTTCTTCCACTATTATAATATCCCGCCCAATCTGCTACTGTTAGGGTAGTTCCTCTTAGTGTTTGATTCCAATAGAGCTAAAGACACTCCAAGCAGACTACTGCGCATCCATTTTTTGTAGTAAGCTAACTTCAAACGTGTTAATTAATATATACTTTAATTTTTATAGATAGAATAAATATTAATTTTTTATCTTTATTAATTTTTATTAAGTACTTCGTTTTAATATACGAGTACAGTGGAAGTTACCGATGTAACAAAAGTACGATTAATGTTATTTCTAAAAATGATTAAAAATCTGTCCAAGAATCTGAAGATATTGGTAGAAAGATATTGACGTTTATTTTCCTAATGCTGTTTTTATTAAATAATTTATGAATTTTTACAGTTATGGCTCAATTTACGGATGGAATTTTTTTTCTGTCGTTCAATGAAATTTTATCAGACAGTTTATAAGGTCATTGGACTTACTTGTTTTTTTTCACATATTTGTTGTTAATTTCAACGTTTGTAAAAAGTAAAAATAACAGTTCAGCTTGAACTCTTTTTAAAGATTAAGTTAAATTCTAAAATGTGTATATTAAATAGATTTAAAAAAAAAAATTGAACTTTTATATAATTTGTAAATAATGTTAATTAAAAGTTATTTTGTAATAACGCAGTTTATAATCCAAGTTAAAATTCTGTATAAACTAGTGAATTATAATAATAAAAAATTATAAACACTTAGGAGTTAATCTCATGTTCCTATTTTTTTTTTCAAATTAATTAATTTATGAATAAAAGAACAAAAAATACTTACTGATTTGAAATTAAATATAAAACTGTTATAGACGCTGGTTAAATTACCTATTGTTTCAAATTATCTGCGTCGGAAATCATAAAATTTTTTACTTTGACTAATCAAAGAAAAAAATGATTAAAACTATGCGTTACAAAATGGAAAGTTTTCGTTGAAGAATGTATCTTACAAACAATTGATGGAAATACTGAATATTTTATCGATTTAAAACTTATTCTTTACTGCATTATTACAGCGAATTGAGATTTATTTACTGAAAACCCGGCAGCGATAACAGAAAATTATGCATAAATCTACGTGTTTTTCTCATATTTAACTGAACGTATAAGTTGATTTGAACTTACAAAGAGTATGCAGTCACTTTTTACTGCTGCACAACGAAACAATTTTGTGTACTACGATATACTCGTATGTGCAGTATGATAACATGAAGCGAGTATATTTGCGAATATCGCAAGACACAGCTTCTTAGAAGTTTTAATGTAATATCTTCTTCCCTTCACAACCATCAACAAAGAAAGGAAAACATTTACACTTTTGTACAACTCCTATTTTAAAATTTTTATAATAATATAAAAAGTCAAAATTTTGATAAAATTTCACTATTTCAATGTAGTGACCTTCCTAAATAAAAAATCTTTTTAGGCTTTTTTCTTTTACTTATCTAACGGCAATAAAAATCTATGATAATCAACTAGTTAAAATTTAAACGAGTTAAAACATTTTCTATCTGGTTTTTATAACAAATATATGATAGTTACATAATATAAAATTACCTTAAATTTATGTCGTCATTTTATGCAGTTATAATCTTTTTCATAAATATTTAGGAGCTCACAATACACCGGCCTCCGGAAATGATTTTTTTTTTGCAGTGGAGTATTTTAATTTTTAATATTTATCTCTTGTTTAAACTTTTTATAAAAATTACGAGATAATTATGATGACAACCAGTGAGATTTTTGCCTGTGTGTATTCTTAGTACTATTTTATAAAGAGTTATATTTAAAAAAAGAATATTATTTTTATCAAAATGAAATCAAATCAGTAAGTTAAATCGCAAAAACACGTCTCTGGTCAAGAGATACAGAATGAGAGTAAGATTGAGGGAGAAAGAGAGAGCGCGTGAGGGGGATTTTTAAATGCTACAAGGCCAAAGTTTGAATCAAAATCAAAACTGGATCAAGCTGTGAATTTAACTGAAAACGGAGAGATGTTAAGAGATGCTGCTTGAACGACAGAGAAACGTTTGTTCTTTTGTCCATATTTATTTCATTTCCTCTAGTAAATACTAGAAAAAAAATGGATACCTGATACGTGGCAATATATTGCCACGTAGGGAGGAAAAATGTACAACCACTTCATCCATCATCATTTTCCTTGTACGTTTGACAGCGGATGAATGTTATTTTTTCTACGTTATTTTTGAGCGGCTACGAAATTTATTTATGAACGACATGTATCTCGTGTCTCTATCATATTTATATCGCCGATTTGTCGCAACCATATTTACATTGCCGATTGCGACATCTAATATATGCGTATTAAAATAAAGTATAACATTTTTTTGATAAAGTTTCTTTTTTTTCTGATATTTAACGTTACATAAGTTTTTCAGGTATATAAACATATTATTTATTTATTATTTTTTAAATGATCTATTATAATAGCATATATTTGCTATGAATACCGGTTAATTTATAATGTAAACTACGCTTGTCTGGCGTAATACTGAGAAACAGTATTCTAGGAGCTAGTGAGGTATTAACTTACATAATAATATACACTTAAATTATAATTGTAATATGAAATTAATTATAATTTCACAATGTTTTGTAGAATATTAATAACAATAATAAATAACATCTATAAGAAAATTGATCATTGGGGATTATTTCAATTTCTAAGCTGTAAGCAAATGTCAGAAAATTTTATCCGCATTAATGTGAGATTTTTTTATGTAAATTTATTTTATTTATAAAATAAATTTATTATTTATTATTTTATAAATAAATAAATAAACATGAATCATTTTGTAAACTTTTTACACACTGTAAAAAATGATTAGGATCTATAATAGTTCACTATATTTTAGAATGAAATTTTAATCGCTGTTAACAGTTAAATGAATACACAGCCAGTGATCACAAAGCGGCGTTATTGGAGCTAAATGACCCTTTCATCAGAACAAGCTCAAGCCGCCCCCCACCCAGACTGTCCAGTCATCAGGTTGATGATTTGGTGGATACATTAACTGTAAGATTCTCTCTCTCTTTTATCTGTTTAGCCTCCGGAACTATCGTAAGGTATTGCTTCAGAGGATGAATGAAGATGATGTGTATGAATGTGAATGAAGTGTAGTCTTACAACACGTCAACGTCACGCCAGAAGCGTTCCAGCGAATTATCCGCGAAGAGATGGGCAGATACCAGAAACTCAATGTTGGTCGTAAGCCAGTGTACTGATGGAGCGAGCATATAAGCAGACAACGTCGTGCCGCTCAACATAAAAGAACATTGGCGCAACGGCTCCGGAGGCAGGGCAGCATTAACGCTGAGGCGGCCACGGATGACTATAGACTTGCTCGCAGAACTCTCAACTATGAGATCAAACAGGCTAAAAGAAATAGCGGAAGGTACTATGTGAAGAGCTTGAAAATGACCCTTGGGGCTGCGCCTACAAGATTGAAAAAAAAAGATTCGGCCGCAGGCTTCTTCTGCTCTCAGGGGATAACGCCGCCGCTACCATGGAACGACTATTCCCTTGCTAGGAAGCTCACATCGACCCGGTCGATATCTTTGAAAGAAGACGCCTTACCATGAGCAAAGTTACACATGCCATCACTGGCCTGAGAAATACAAATAGTCCGGGCCCGGACGGCATTCCGCCTTCTGTTCTGAAGGGACTGATGCGCAAAACACCAGGCATCGTCTTGCAACTTCTTAATGATCAGTCTCCTGAACAACATCGCCAAGGTCTTGGAGAGAGTGATCTTCAACCGGCTGGTTGCTGAGTTGGACGTCGGTGAGGGCTTGCACCCATATCAGTATGGTTTCCGAAAGGGTCGTTCCACTATAATGGCTATTGGCAATGTTCTGGAGTGAGAGTTGAGGTCTGATCTAGAACTCGGCGAACCCGCAGTATTCCGGTGCTTGTTTTGTTGGACATCAGAAACACCTTCGGTTCGATTCTTTAGGACGTGGTCATAGACGCCTTAAAAAAAAGGAATAAGCTCTTACCTGCTTCGGCAACTATCACAATATTTCCGCAATCGCCGCTCTCATATCAAAACAATTGACGGGAAACTGGAATGGAACGTGTTTGGTAGGTTGCCTCAGGGTTCCGTTTTGGGCCCTCTAATTTGGCTAATTGTATTTGACGGAATTTTCGACTTAAGGTTGATGATCAGCGGTTCGGATGAGGATGAGGTCGTGGAACTGGGCAACTTGGCCTTTATTTCAATTGCAACTTGGTTGGAGGACTATGGCTTGAGGCTAGCCCCGGAGAAGTCGCAACTCATCACATTGACTGGTTGGCGCACAATCGAACCTATTAATCTATATGTTGAAGGAACACAAATACCGAGGGTTCATTGTGTTATACCTAGCAGTATTAATCGATCGTAACATGAGTTTAACGCAACATGTTCTGCACGTGTGTGATAAAGCGGAATCGTTATTCGGTTCCTTAGGTCAACTTATGACTTTGCTAGGTGCTCCCAGGGCCTCGAAACGGAGGATGATAGTGACGTCAATCACTTCAATTATGCTGTATGCCTCTCCGATCTGTGGCAAAACAGTCGCCATCAAGCGAAATTTTAGCAAGCTGGTCAGCATACATAGAAAGACGCTACTCTGGATAATCTCAGCTTATAGAGCGACGAGCTACGCGGTACTATGCGTACTGGCTGGCGTTCCCCCCATCGATCTATTAATAATTGAACGTTCTCTCTGCTAAGTGGGCATTAATAGGGAGGAGGCTAAACAAATGATTTACGCTGAATGGAGCGATAGTTGGCGCTCGGGACCAACGACAAGTTGGACCTAGACGCCTCATTGTTGACTTGAAGTAGTGGATAAACAGAAAACACGGTGAGGTGGGCTACTTCGTTGCTCAGTTACTGGCAGGACATGGTTGCACCAATGCCAACCTACATCGATTTGGACGTCGGGATTCCCCGCGGTGCGCCCACTGTCCAGCGGAAGATACTGTGGAGCACTTCTTGTTCGAATGTCTCAAATGGACCAACCGGAGGTGGAAGCTGGGTATTGAGGGCCTCTCGCCAGATGAACTGATCCAATACATGCGTCCCCTAAAAATTGGTCAAAAATTGAGGGATTTGTTAGGCTTGTTATCAAGCACAAGGAAGACGAGGATAGGCGTCTTGGCTACTAGGCCTTATCCAATGGGTTTGATGATCTAACTCTCAACATAAGATCTAGAAGGTAACTGGACGGCGAGTAAAATAGGCTTCTTGCTGTGTCTGGGGGGGGGGAGGGAAAGCCTTCTGTTGAGTCGACGTGCGTCCCTGTTTGCGGGGATGGGCGGCGATTATGACGAACCAGGACTCCTAAACCTTTGACTAGTACACACATACGCAAAGAAGGAGAAGCTGGGGGAGAAGGACAGCCCCCTGCTGAGTCGCTGTACGTCCCTGCTTGCAGGGTTGAGCGGCGACGCACGTGGACTCCTGTATCTCCCGGCGCGAACACACATACGCACGCACATTCACACCTACACAAACAAATAAGTGGTGATGAGAGTGGAAGAGACCTGACCCAGTCCGGCCCCTTAGGGCCAAAATAGGGGAAGTCTTACCTTCCCCGATAAGCAAAAGAAAGTAAAAGAAAGATTACCCGATAAGTAAAAGAAAACAAAAGAATGATTTCTCGATGAGTAAAAGAAATCTTTGATTAATAAAGATGGAAACCTTGGTTCCTTTCCGGTTTTTTCCGTGTTCCGCACTCTAGACTACCACTAGAGTGAGCTGCTCCTCTCCTGGGTTGTGCCATACTTTATTGGAGGTCCGACCCAGGGGAGGGGAAAAAAACTGTATAAATGTATTAATTTTATGTTACTGTTATGGGTAGATCAATTTGAAGTAAGAATAACAAATCGTTGTAAAAATTAGACTGGAACAATGTGATTATAAATTTTTATGTCATAGTAACAGTCTAACAGTGTTAAATACCGCGTTTACACTATTAGTCTAATATTCTTAAACATCGCGTTTACACTATTTATGATTATAAAATTTTATTTAATAGTTTAATAGTCTTAAATGTACTTACATTTACACTGTTTACATTACAATATTCAATTGATATGACTAAACAGTAAAAAATTAAAAATTTAATCGAATAAAATCTGCGGTATAAAAAGGAAAAACGTTTGTGTAAGCAGCAAAAAATAAATTTTGGAATAATTAAAAAAAAAGGAAATTTTTCTTTATTACAGTTTGAAGAATGAGTTACGATGAACAAAGGTCATAAAATGTCATTGAGATGTCACAAGAATTGGATTCATCACTTATTTAAATTTAAAATCTTTTCTTAATTAAGTATTGTTTCATATACGTAAGAAAAACCCGACCAAGGGTTAAATAAATAAACTTTCCTGACTTTTTCTTTGACAAATTTTTATTTAAAGGCGCTATAATGTTTTTAAGTACATATGATTATTATTACAGAACAACTGCAGAAAAAACTCAAAATATCAGTAAAAAATTTGGATCCGATTTGACCTCGTTGTTTTTATTATCTTAAGTATTATGCAGTATTAAAATTATAATCGGAAAATTTCTTGTTAAAACATTTTGGTTTTCTTGATTCCGTGGATCAAATGGGGACACTTTTATCATCAAAACTGTACTGTATTTAGAATATATAAAGTATCAAAAATTACAAAATCTCAAAAAGAAAGTTTTTTTTTATTCTTAAGTTGGGTTCCATAAAACTTCCCTTTTTAAAAAAATTCTACGTCGTCTAAATTAATTCTAGATACTGTTGGATTTTAACTGTAAGTTAAAGTTTGCCGATCTCCGTGTCGGAGCGATAGTGTCTCGGGTTCGAATCCTGGTCAGGCATAGCATTTTTCATAGCTAAAAATTCTAATTTTGTGCTTCAAAATTAAAAGTAGTAGCTTAAAAATCTTCAAGTCATAGTTCAAAATTTTATTACAACTTGACATTTGCAAAAATTTCGATACCCAAATCTTTTGCCATTCCTTTTCTTAATAGCAGTTATTGCAGGAGCCGCAACACAGCTACAACTGGGAAAGTAAAAATGATTAAAGGAATTGTTTTCTAGTTGTTAAAAAAATAGCAATTATGATGTAAATTACGATGATTAAAGAGTATTAGGATGTTCAGTCATTTAAGTAATTTATTTTAAAATAATTTAACAATATGCAGTGATTGTTCATTTGATAACGTTATGGATTTGTTTACTTCATAACGTTATGGATGATCATTAATTGTCATTTTACTACCGTGTATTTTTTTTTTTTTTGTAATAGTAATTATGTTAAAATACATCACACTGAAAATATTTAGCATTTCGTTATAAGTTCTAATTAATCTTCCTGTAAAGGTTAAAGCTCTTTAAGTATCTTTAATAATGTTAATTAAACACTTATGACCACCGCTTAAAAATAAAAAAAAATTAAATATGTAAAATATATGAAAACTCACTGCGTTGTGTATGTTTGTGAGCACGTGTCTTTGTTGAAGCACGTGTATTCGTGATGGAAACCTATTTAGAGACGAAATCTCATGTTATGTGTCGGTGATTACGAATTGCGTAAATAACCAACGTAATAATTATGTATTACTCGTATAATCCACTTCAATGAAAATTTTTATTCGGTTTTCAATTTTTATTTTTTTACAATCAAATGTATTAATAATTATTATCTTGATTATTCGTAAACAGCAGAATGAAAATGATGATCGCCACAGGTTTCATATGTACTTAAACTATGCATCACCAGTCGGTATAGTATGTGCCGCCCGCACCCTCAAAAAGTAGAAAACAATTTTTTTTTCTTGATGTTCTAAACTAATTTACGAAAAAAATTCACTTTTATTCTTTTTTTAACAACTAGAAAAAAATTTCTCTAATAATTTTTACTTTCCCAGTTGTAATACAGAATGATTCAGGAGGAAAGGGCAATACTTTGTCAACTCATTCTAGAGGATAAAAATAAGAAAAAAGTTCATATAAACATAGGTCCGAAAATGCTTCGTTAGAGAGTTATACAGGATGAAAGATTTCGCCCAAATTTCAGTTCCTCCGGGTAAAGTAAGGCTTTTTGAAATTCTCGGAAGTTCAATTAAGGGGCAAATTCAATCGTTTCTTATGGTTTTTGAGCTGGGAAATCGAAAAAAAAAATAGGTCCCAGAACTATATCTCTCTTAGTTTTTAAGATATCTCATGTAAAACGCCAATAATAGGGTCAAAAAATACATTTTTTTTTT
>JAAAKQ030500124.1:9799-20522 GCA_010016005.3 Zanna intricata | reverse complement strand
CTCATATATCAAATTACACAAGCTTGTGATATCTCTAATTCCCCTTTCCCCTAAACCTTTCCATAGCTCAGCCGGTACTTCATCGACTCCACATGCTTTCCTGTTCTTCATTTCCTTTAATGCGTTTTTTACCTCTCCCTCCATAATGTAGCAACCTTTCTCCTCCTCTTTCACTACAAAATCTTGTAATAAGTGAATTTGAAAAAAAACTGAATTGTACATTTACCTTCTAGTTAATGTTTTTGAGAAATTTCCTAGTGAAGGCTTTTTTTACATGTGTTTTGGTTTGTTGGTTTTCAATTTTGCAAGATCTCTTTAGAACACCTATATGTCTCACTATTAACATTTTATGCCACTGCTATATTTTTTTTTTGCCTGTCATCCTATTTACTCTTGATGTTTTGTTCAATATTTATATACTTTGTCATCCACCAGCCTGCAACATGTATTAGGTAAATGTGTCCACATTTTTTATATTTTGATTTGATGGATGAACTCATAAAAATATATGATAGTCTATAAATTTTCCCTTTATTCCTGTTTCAGGGCAAAGAAAGCCAAACCTTGTATTCTGTTTTTCGATGAGTTTGATAGTCTTGCACCAAGGTAAGTAAAAATTGTTTATTTTCTGTTTTTTTATCTATTTAAAATTTTGTTCTGTTCCAGCTTATTATACCTGAAATGTTTATAAAAATTTATTTAAAGTTTCATTGTTATGTATTAGTTATAAAGTGTTAATTCAAATATTATATTGTAGAAACACTAATTAGATATTTAGTTTATTTGCAGTTGGTTTTGTATAAGTCACATAATTTTATTCGGTAGATGTTAAAATATTTTATCATGTATTTGGTTTTTGAGAACTATTCTGTATTTCTCTTCATCTAGTTATACATGTTTCTAGAATTCATAGTAAATAACTTTTTTTTTAATACTAAATATGTTTTTATTATTTTTTCCTTATTAAGATTATTTAAATTTTGATTGCAAACATGTTATGTAATATGAGTCCAGAATTTTATGCTTAACAGAAAAGGCAAGTAATGAATTATTTCTACAATTTAGGATTTTGTTACTATTTCAAAGTTGTTTGTTAGTGAATTTAGTAAATGTTCTGGATTCTTATATTAATAAAAATCATAAAAAAGCGGAGAAATGTTACTCTCAAAGATTTTGTCCTTTACAGACTATTATTTAGGAGGAAAGCTGATAAACATTAGTTCCGCTAAAACTAATTATATAGTTTAAAAGTATATATTTCCTGCTTCCAAAAAGTAAGGTTTCTTTAATATATATATTGAAAATTACTATGACCCTAAATACACTAAAATCATTGAATTTTTATAAAAAAAAAAAAAAAAAAAAAAAACTATTTCATTTTATTCATATTTTGCTTTATCTTACATATTTGTATATTTATTAATTGTTTTGGAGTTTATCTATTTCAGAAACAAAATAATTTAATTCTAAAGAAATATATAATCAAACTCAACTTCCTATGATATTAAGTATTACAACTAACATTTAAAAAAAAATGTTAAGTATAGTTGATCAGTCAAAGACAAGATATTTTTTTTGTAGTTAATCAGCAGTATTTATTAAGTTTTATTTTATCCTAGATAATTTTAATTAATTTAATTTTTAAAATTATATGAGAGTCATTAAATGATTAAAGAAGTAGATTGCTGTGGAACTAAAACAGTTAATTTAATTACTGTGATATTTTCTCGCTTTTTAACATAATTTCCGGCAACATTAATATAGTTGTCCTGCCTATGAGTCAACTTATTTATGCCCATTGCAAAGAAGTCATTGTCTTAATGTCAGAGCCAGTTCAGCAAATTTTCTGTGACACTGCCATTAAACTTTTTACATCATTCTGCCTCCTTGAATAGACCAAACAAGTGGAAATCCGATGGCTCAAGTCAGGACTGTATGAAGGATTAGACAGTACTTCCCATTGCAATTGTGTTAGGCTATGTGATTTTATTGTGAAGCAAAATGATGCCTTACTCTAAGATCCAGGGCATTTTTTCCAATACTATTGGCTTCACTTTATTGCTAAGCATTTCACAATAGTAAGCGCAGTTTATTATTCGCTGATATGCTAGGAAATTAACAAAAACTGGGACTTTTACATCCCAAGATTGACATCGTGGTTTTTCCTGCTGATGGTTGGGTTCAAAATTTTTTCTTGATAGATGAACTCATGTGCTTTCACGTCTTCATTTCAGTTCATTATGGCGAATCCATATCTTATCACAGTTTACAATACTGTGCAAACAAACATCCCCTTTTTTGCTTTGTGCACTTGCAAAGTCTTGTCTCTTTAAGGTGATCTGTCAATTCTTATGAAATCCATCTTGTACTTGTTTAATGGTACTTGATCTTGTTAGTGGTAATGTTCTGAACTGTACCAACACTTTCTTGTAATTTTTCATCTATAATCTCAACTGTAATCAGTCAGTCTTCTTTGATAAGGGAGTCTTCGAGAGTTTTAAACACAAGCTGAAATTTTAATTGGACATCCAGTTGGTACTCATTGTCATTGAAGTATGACCATCTAAATTTTTTACCCACTGGTAAAAATTTCTGTAGTTCATGCAACTTTTTCCATATTGTTAGGTCATATGTGAGTAAACATTAAACCAGTTTTTCACCTTTGGAAAGCAAAAAATCAGATCACTGCACGATGTTCAATTAATTTACAAACTGTGAAACATTTTCATTTGAACAGATAATCAGAAGTCAATCACACTGTTACCAACATACTATTCTGAAAGTATCATAATGCTCTTACCAACTGTTTTGCCTCCATAGCTATTGGTATATTTAATTATTGGGTGACCTTTATAATTGATCGAGATTTACGTAATTCAGTTATTAGGATTTATATTTCAATGTTGATACTAGTTTGATATTTGTAACCTACAGAAAGAATTAAAAAAGATAAGTATTTTTTTTTAAACAGATATGATTTCAGCAGTCATATTTATGAGATGTATTTTTTAATTGAGGGCATTTTGATGAAAAAACAAAAGAGAATGATTTAGAAAAAAATATTATTTTAAAATAAATTTATGTACATACAAGGTGTGCTTGGAAAATTTTAAATCTGGGCTTGCAGTTTTTACAGGCCAATGTGATGGAGCTCCTCCTTCTGTTAAAGTACTCCCTTCTGACTGAACACACTTGACTACAACTGTAATTTTGAAATTATTCCTGGAAATTTTGTTTTTTAAGGATATTATCTGTATTTGCCTGGATGTCTTCATATGAGTCAAATTGGTTCTATATCAGTGGAAATTTCAGTTTAGGAGATAGGTAGACATCAGCAGGGGCTAAATCAGAGGAATAGGGAGGTTGTGGAAGCACAGAGATTTGGAATTTGCCCAAAAATTCAACGATCAAGATTGCACAATGAGCCAGTGTGTTGTTGTGGTGGAGAAGGAGGAGGACCAGATTCTTGTCTGCCAAATTGCTGGCCTTTTCTTTTGCACATTTTTGTGCAAACACTGAAGAACATGTTTTATACTTTTCCTAATTGATTTGTTTCCTAAGGGAAAATTTATGATGCGTGATACCCATAGAATCAAAGAAAACCACCAATAATGGTGATTTTCACCAAAAAATCCAATTTGTTGTGCTTTTTTGGTTGTGGCAAACTTGGACCTTCCACTGCGATGACTATGCCTTTGTTTCTGGGTCATACTCATAAACCCATGATTCGTTACCGGTAGTTACCCTATTTAACTAACCTGTGTTGGATTCAGCCCAATTAATCAGTTCTTGGAACACTTAAAGTTGGTGTTATTTCTTATAGTGTGACAACAATTTAGGAGTGAATTTCGCAGACACTCGTCAAATGTTTAAATTTCAGTTAAAATTGACTGTGTACTGTGTAGAAACTTAAATTCAGTTTATTAGCATCTTCCTGGTTGTAAGTCTATGGTGGTCAGAGTGCACTAAATCTTGAACTTTCTTAATGTTTTTGTTGATTTTTGAAGTGAAAGGCAAGCCAGACCGGGGAACATCTTTGACTGATTCTCGAGCATTTTTGAATCTGTTGAACCAGATAAAAACATTTGACTCGCTCAGAAATTTATTCCTGAAAGCTGTTTTTAAGAATTCAGAAGCCTTTGAAGCTGATTTCTCAATTTTCAAAAAAATTTGACACAAACTTGTTCCATTTTTTCATCCATTTTCAAAATCAATAATTGACCGAGAACTGAAAGAAAGTCTTCACTCGCTAGGATGCCATTCTCTTCTGAACAAATATATTACTGTGATCTTTTCAGGATATTTCAAGGACCAAACAAACTTTCCTTCCACAACTATGGTCAAACCTTACCCCCTCCTATTGAGCAATAGTGGGTGGCACCTATCTTAAACTTTCTAGTCGCACCTCGTGTACTATTTTTTTACATAAACACTATGTACTGCAACACACTTCATAATTTTCTGTCAGCTTTATTGTTCTGACTGCAAAACATTTTCCACTAGTGATTTAAAACCCTAATTAATTTTTTTTTCTTTAGTTCCTCATCCTTTTCAAACCTATGTGATGCAAGCCATTGTTTTAATGAGGTAAAGTTAATACGCAATAAGTGTAAGGTTAAAACTATGATGGATGTTTGAAGATTTCCCAACAGTTAATGTAAACATTTTGATGTCTCAAAAAGCGGTAGCCATAAATTTTCTGTCTGAATGATCTTTGTTAAACTTCTTAGGCCTCAGAGATGATGAATGTTACCACTGTATCAACTGCTGTTTATTCCAGCATTTATGTTCTGTATACAAGTCTTATCTCCAGTCAAAATGTTAATATAGTTTGCATGCATTCTGTTAATGTTGCCAAAATGCTTGAGTTGCAAGAAAATGTTTTTCCTTGGCCATTGTCATTTTGCTAACAGATAGACAAGGAAAAAGATCTATTGGCTTTATTATTCTTTCACGTTTTTCTTTTTTTTTTGCTAGACTTTTTGTCTCAACCTGATGCACAACTTTCTGTAAATTTTGTTAAAAAATTTCATAAATCATTGAAAACATTTAGAAATTCAATTGATGTCATCGTAACTGTAAATAGTCTTTGCAAACAATTTTTTCATTCACTTATCCAATAAATCATTTGTGACCATAGACAGATGACCCTCCATTCTTCATAAACATTTTTCTATTGTATTGATTCATTTCACATTTTAAAACTTTACAGATAAAATTTGGTCTATAAATATCACAAATTTATTTGTGGATTTTACCAGCTGATTACTTTTTGGCTGTTAAGAATGAATTACTTTGCCATTTGAACCTCATACTTCATGAGACTGTTTATTTTGGCACTCATTTCACTTAGCTAATAAACATTAATTTACAAGTATAACTGAATTACTACTGTCAACAGATGACAGGTGATATAAGTAAGTATATTACCCAAGCATTATTTATTTCTAAATTATTAATTGCTCACACAATTGAAGTAACGTTTATTTAAGAAACATGCCTTGTATTTGTAATAGTTTTATATAATTTATTAATAATTAAATAAATAAAAGCAGTGTTTAAAATATGTTACTATCTCTCTGAGTAACATGTAAATCGATGTTGTTTTTTTTTTTGTTTTCAGTCATTTGACTAGTTTTATGTAGTTGTCCAAGCTTCCTATCTAGTGCTAGTCGTTTCATTTCCGTATACCCTCTACATCCTACATCCCTAACAGTTTATTTTCTCTATTCCAAAAGTTGCCTGCCTGAACAATTTTTCCCATCTACCTGTCCCTCCAATATCACACAGACTATTTCAGAATGCCATAAGATGTGACCTATAATCTATCTCTTCATTTGTCACTTTATCCACCATCTCATTTTTAACATTCTGTAGCACCACATTTCATAACCTTCTAGTGTTTTCTTCTCAGATTCTCTGATCATCCAAGTTTCACATCCATATAAAGCTACACTCCAAACATATACTTTAAAAAACATTTTCCTGATGCTTAAATGAATTTTTAATGCAAGAAAATTGTATTTCTGATTGAAAGCTTGTTTCACCTGTGCTGTTCGGCATTTTATATTGCTCCTGCTTCTTCCGTCTTTAGTAATTCTACTTGCCAAATAACAAAATTCTTCTGCCTCCATAGTCTTTTCTTATCCTATTTTTATATTCAGTCTTCCATCTTCTTCATTTCTACTGCCAAATGTGTGATATTTATACATTAACAAATTGGTGTTGTGGTAAATGAATCAGCTTGCTTTGGTATCAAGTGCTGTACTACAACAAAACGGTGTGCAGATGTGTGAGACTGACTAATTTATAGTTACAATTGAAATGAACTTTGGTATTTTTTCTAGCAAAACTCTATGTAGGACACTATTGTATCATAAAACAAGTATCTTGAAGAGTTCATGAAATTTAAAAAAAAATAAGTAATTGGAAATGTGCCTGACAGAGCAGCACACCAATTGTAAAAGACTATTATCAATCTAAATATATAAATATATTTGTATATATCCACACCATAACAATTGAATTATCTAACATATTTAACAAACGGTATCATCTTTGGCATTAGTCACTATAATTTCGTTTTTAATCATAAACCTAGGTAACTTAAATTCTTTTAGTGATTGTGAGATCTGTAGCTGTATTACCATTTTCCTCTAGAGACAATAATTTCACAATTTCTTTTCTGGAAAATCAGTCCTATTATCAAAAACCTGATGTTTCCTTTTTGCTCACTTATTAGATGGTCTATTTACTCTTACTGTTTGTGAGTAACTTAATTTTGACCTATTTATAATTTTACTTCTACTCATGGTTCTTTTACATGTTACTTCCCTCTTACTCTTATTTTATACATAAGTAAATCAGACAACTTACAGTTCTTTTTTTTTTTTTTTTATAACGTGTATGAAAATTAAGGCTTTGAGATAGACCAGCATGCAGGGTGTTTTGGTATTGTAGAATTCTTACATATGTGAATTATATTTACATTATTCATACACAAGAGAAATATTGTTTACAGACGAGGTCATGATAGTTCAGGAGTCATGGATAGAGTTGTTAATCAGTTATTGACACAGATGGATGGTGTTGAAGAACGTAAAGGAGTTTATGTTTTAGCTGCAACAAGTCGTCCTGATCTATTAGATCCAGCTTTGTTAAGACCTGGTAGGATTGGTCACACTCTTCATTGCCCTTTACCTAATATGGTAAGTAAAAAAAATAATTATTGTTTTATATAATAAAAAAAATGTGGAATTTTTTAATATTTGGCTGTTTATAATGAATAATTTTAATTGAATAATTATGCTGAAAACGGTACTGCATTAAATTCACTTTATGATATTTATATCATAATAATTTCACAAAACATTATTATTAAGTAGTAAATTAATTATTTCACAAAATAAAATTTTTACATCGCATATTAAAATTTTTTCAACAATCCGAATGTATATTTCAGCTTTGCAATTAAAGATGCAATTGCATTCTTCAAATTCTTGAGTTATTAATTTTTCTCAGTGAAAAAAAGAAGAAAATTTCTCTGTAAAAGTTCATTTATACTCTCTTAATTTTTGGATATACACTAATGTCTTTATATTTCTTTTTGGGACACCTTCAGAAAGAAATTTATATAATTCATATCAAGAAGTGTAGTGGTTGTACACATGTAATCCACCTTGGTCAATCAGCTATTTGCATAAGATTTTTTTAGATGATGAATAACTAGATAACAAACTTGAACTAATACTCTTGTTGGATATACACTTGATATCTTGTATATATATGTATGTGTATGCTACGTGTGTGATTGTAAAGTTTCTCTAAAATTGTGATAGCTAATTTTTGAGAAACTAGATCATTTACAATGGTGGACCATTACCTTAAGTCTACTGTTGAAAACATTAAAAACATCCTATAACAATAACAACATTGTTTATTGTACAGCACCAGATATTTATGGACCAGATATTAAAACAGTGCTGGAAATAATTATTGTTTCATAAATGTGTATTCCTTTATTTATATCACACATGATGCCATATATTTTTACTCTCTACTTTTTGTTTGACTTGTTTATCCTTTTTATTTAACACTTTTAATCATATTTTGTTTAACGTGATGATGGGCTGATGTATACTACCATTTTTTTTAAGTTTCAGGTAGTATAAAATTTTGTACTTATATACAGGTGATTTATTGATATCGTATGAAAGGAAATTTCTATTATTTTCTTGTATTAAGTTTTTCAAAAAAGTATAGTAAAATAAAAGTATATATAAAAAGTATTATTAAAGTAGTGTAACAGGACCAGCATATTGGATTAGGGTAATATGTTTCTTCCAATTAAGAGGAAAGAAAGAGAAAATAATAATGAAAAGAAAATTCCAGAAGGAACTAAAAGGGGGATCCTTTTCTTAAAGTAATGAGTCTTTTTTATGAATCTCTTCTTTGTAATATAGACAGTGGCACCTCTAAAGCTGTTGTTCAACCAGAAGGGTTACCGTACCGGGAAAAGAATTTATAGAAAAATGTAAAGGCACGGACAATGAAAATTATTACATTTCAACATTTAAAGAGACTTATTGAGTACAGATTCTACAGGCCAGGGGATATAACAGGCCATCCGACTGTTCTCTACAGTCAGTTAGAAGTTTGGCAAGGCTGTGTTTGGCGTAGTTGTGATTACAAGCAATAACAGTCATTAGTTTTACAGGGCTGTATTTGACACAGTTGTGATAACAGCAAAATCAGTAAGCATGTGATAACTATGAGTAAAGAGTATGTCATGACAATTCCAGTATGGATATTTGGTGAATACAAGTAGTTGCTCAATGAGTTATTTGTAAACATTAGTGAAAGTGATAATTAAATTCATTCATAAATTTTAGGATAGTTCTTTTAAAATAGTAAAAGTAATAACTATTGCAAAAATTGAGTAGCATGAACTTTAAACTCTTCTAGTGTTATTTTGTTGTTAGTGCAGTATTAGTTTCTAGCGGTCATTATAATATTTCTAGTAGATTCTTATTAGTATTCTGGTTTTTATATTTTGACATTAAACAAATCTTGTCATTATATGAATTACTACTTTGTATGTTATATATATGTATTGCCATATTGTTATTTTTATTATTTATTTTGTTTATATGTCTTTAGGGTAATAAATTGTATTTATAAGAAATTCTTAGTTGTTACTCTCTGAGTATCCTAGTCCAACCACAAACATGTGATAGTATTTTCTTTATATGGTTGTAATACATGTAAAGCACTGAGATAGTAGTGGCACTAGTCAAGAGTTGCTTTTCCTGAGAGCAGTGATGTTCACTTGTAACCAGTCTTACAGTGTTCAGAGTAAAATATCAATTATTGGTCGTGACATGCTGATATGTGGTAGTATATATGGCTCTGTGAAGAAACTTGATATTAATCGGTTGATATTCTTGTCAGTGACTGTGCACCAATTTTGGAAGTGATTGGTGTCTTGTGTGTGGTTGTCTGAAATCATTAGGATTATGCCAATTAACATAATACATCAAAAACTTAAAATTATATAACTTAAATGTTTTTTAATTTATCTCTCGGACCTACTTTACAGACTGCTGAGTTTAATAATAATTTTACATTGTGACTATGTTTAAAATAATCAGCGACTCCAGTTAAAAATTAAGCTTGATTATAAGCATTTGATGAAAGTGTGGTTAGTACTGCCAGCTTGACTGTAACTACGTGTCACCCATAAACTTAAAATGGATTAATTCTTTAAAAAATAATAAATAAATAAAAACAAAAAAAAAAAATGAAAATTTGCCTCAAAATTAATTAATCTGTTAGTGGATAATCAGGATTTGACTGTTCATTATATTTCCAAATTTTTTTATTAAAATTTATAGGACATGAATATAAGTGTCAAATTTGGTGAAAATATTAAGCTTTTTTTTATTATGATGCATATATTTTAATTTTTATAGAATCTATTTTCTGTATATGAATAATTTATTTTTATTAAAGATACAATTTTTAAAATAGTAATTTATAAATTTTGTATTAGGATGATCGCCTAGCAATAATAAAAATTCTTAGTCGTCATTTAGCTTTAGACAGCAGTTGCGATTTATCATTCATTGCAGCTCAGACTGATGGCTTCTCTGGTGCTGATCTACAAGCTCTTACTTATGCTGCTCAAATGATCTCTTATGATGGTAATTTACATTTATTTAAATAGTCCTTTTTGTTTTATATTGATTTTCCTATCAATGAAAAATGTTACACTGTGTTTTGCTGTATCTTACAATGTGTTTCATAATGTTTTAAAGTCATGTATATATTTAAAAATACTACAACTTCTTTTTTCTGCTCAGTTTGTTTTTCCTAACTTTTTCTTCTTATTTAAAAAAAAAAATTATTATTTGAACAGCCCCTTCATTTCAAAATAAAAAATAAAAATTATCATCATAACATTTAAATATTTAGTGGGAAAAGAAAAATATAAAACAATTAATTATTTAGACCTAACAATAGAATAATAATAATAATTATAATTAAGGTATTATAGATTTTTAAATGTATGTACATTAAAGAAACTTATACAGATAACATCATACTTTATGATTCCAATCACGAAATGGAGCAAAAATTAATGGATTTTAGATAGATACATGATAGATAGGCTATATAAATTACCATTAAAGAAACCAGCAATAAAAAGGGGTAAAACAATATT
>JAAAKQ030500102.1:8649-20526 GCA_010016005.3 Zanna intricata | reverse complement strand
CAACCTGTTTTAGACTTCTAACATTCCACACTCCGACTCGTAGAATGTTATTTTTTAATTTTCTGGTGACCCCTTCCCTTAGTAGCCCCCACCCGGAGATCTGAACGGGGGACTAGTTTACTTCCGGAATTTTTTACCAAGGAAGACACCTCCATCTTTGTTTTTGAAAATGCAAAAAGCCAAATTTTCTTGGAAAAAATACAGCTGTAGTTTTCCATTGCTTTCCACCGCACAGTACTCAAAAGATTGAGTGATGTTGCTATGGCCGTTTAAGTCCTTCTGACCTAGGCCCTTAGCAACTACTGAAAGAGCTGCTTCCCCCTTTCAGGAATCATTCCTTAGTCTGACTCTCAACAGATACCTCTCCGACATGGTTGCACATTCGGTCCAGCTACTCTGTATCACTGTGCACGCAAGCCCCCCACCATCGGCAAGGTCTCATGATTCGTAGAGGGAGCAAATAAGAATAAAGTAAAATAGAATGTTTGCAAGAATGACAAAATGAAAATAACAATTTAGATTTAAAAACATAATCACAGATAGTAGACAAAACATACCAAGATGGGTACAAAATCTGTTATTAAAAAATAATACTGTGTGGGTGTGTGTGTGTATAGTGTGTACATGCATCAAAGAAAAATGTAAATAAATAAAAAATAGATTTAAAAGGAAAAAATTATAAGACACATATCTGGATATAATATTCTCTATTTACACATATATAAAATCTTTTTCATAAACTTACGCACCGTAATAATTACACTTGAAATAAAGAATGTTAACGATAGTAATAATATTATATAAATAACTAAACTGATACAGATAATGTAAACAAAAAAAAAAAAAACAAAAAATAAATAAAATAAAATAGGTGGATTAACAAAAGATAAAAAAAAATATTATGTAATTTAACAGTAGCAGTACATCTCTCTCAACCCATTGCACTCACTCTATTAACACAAAAGACAAAGTATTGTAATTAATTTTAATACAAAAGCTCTGCTAATCTTAATAATTATTATTATTATTAATAAAATAAACTTTTTTTATTCATTAAATAAATAGTAATGAAATAAAATGCACAGAAAATATAAATATTAGTTTGCATAAATAGAAACAAACCTTCTTCATTTCTTTAAATTCATATGACAGATGTATTTATTACATTATATTCTTTTCTAATTGGCAGTGATAATTGCCATAAATCAGTAAAAACAATATCTTTTTACATCAGCATTAATAACCCAATGACAATATATATTATTATTGTTAATAATAATAATAATAATATTTAATACTTCATTCAGAAACTGTATATTATTATTTTGAGCGGTATAAAAAGATTATGTCAACAAAATATTAATTTAAACTATAATTAATCGATACTGAAATAATATGTTTTTATTTTTATTACAAAATATATTTTCGTAATATATTATTTTTTATTTGTAAATCACAAAAATTTCAATCAACTTTGATAGTAATAATATCAATAATTTAAATATAAAACATTAATTAGTTTTTGTTTTTATGTTAATAACATTTGTTTCTAAAATTATTACATGTAACATTTTTTACAGAATAATTTTAATAATAATAATATCTAAAAATTACATTCGAAACTACAATTTATAATTATCATTATAATAAGTAGAATCTAATTTGTAATTAAAATACAATAGATAAATAAAATCAATAAAGAATAATAATCTATAATAATAAATATATTACATTTAAAACAAATTTCTTGAATAAATATGTTTAATTTCATACATAGATTATCACCATCATCAAATACATCATAATCTACAAACCTATTTAAAAATTATTACAAATTTACATAAAATATTTCATTTTTAAATTAATTATTTTTATTAATCCGGCATTTTATACCTCAAATATTTTTTTCTTTCTTATAATAATAATAATAATTATTATTATTAATTTAAAAAAGTATATCCACAACAGGTACTGGAAATATTTGTCAAATATATAAGTATTATATTTATATACATATATATTTTCTTATTAAAATATAAATTTTTAACAATGAGAAAATTCTGATAAACTTATTAAATTGGTGCATTAAAGTAATAAAGAATATTATTAATTTGTTAAATAAATTCCATATTACCTCAAACTTCAGATTGGGTAATGTAACTTCGGCAGCTAGATATTTTATGCTGTAAAAATTTAACTGGTCTAATCCCATAAATGACTGATGACTCTTTTACACTGAATAAAATATTTATTTGCCATAAAAGCTCAAAATTCAAGGCTAAGTTTCAAACAATATCATATGTACCATATTAAAACATATTTACTGGGAGGTAACATAATCAAATAGCATTAAATTATGTGAAATAAAATTATGATGTATATAAAAGTAGCATAATCGTACATGATACTTGTTATTATCTTGGTCAATTATCGACAACTCAAATTACTGCTCAAAAGAAAAATATATTTATAAATAAAAGCAAAATGAGCTAATGTTTTAATAATTTTTGTAAGTGATCAAATGATAAAAATATTTACAAGAAAAAACTAATTTTATTAACTTACAAATCTTACTGAAATATTATTTAAAAAAAAAAAAAATTAAAGTAATAAATAACTAATAGATAAAATAAAAACTGTCATTCTAAAGACTATTTGTTTTTATCAACAAATTAAAAAATAACAGACATGCAAATAATACAAAAATAACAAAAAATTAAAGATCTCTAATACTTTTCATATCTGTACAAACAGAATATAAAATAAACGTATCGATACATTTATTATATATACGAAAAGAAAAACTATCAATAACATACAGATCGAAATTAATATGCCTCAAATTAATATATTAATCATAATAACAATAATTATTATCATTATTATTATACACAGCACATCTTTTGGTGTAGTAAGATATGTGCAATGCGCAATTTATATGTGTCAACAACAATTATGTATGTATATATTTATTTAAACATTAGGTTATATTTATAAAAATTGGTCATCATAAAAAATTAACCAAAAATTAATTAAAGTTATAAATAAAGTTAATGTAACATTAATATGTGATGTAAAAAATAAAATTATGATGTTCTTAAAAAAAAAAGTGTATGTACATTATATTATGCTTCTGAGAGAAATTTGTTATTTGCACTACGTAAAAAAAATTAAACTGCATTTTTCTTTCAGCACATTACAGTTTTTCAAATTAAAAATGGTAAATGTTAATTATCCAATTTGAGTTTCTCTTAAAGTATTGTAATTATAATTATTTTTAAATAATTATCTAATAGGGGGTATTAGGTGGGATTAATCTGAAATCATTTTTAAACAAACCACTATTGCACCTCCTTAACAAGATGTTACAGAAATCCAAATCTATAAAGGGAGTCTCAGTGGTAAAATTTTAGTTAAACCACTCCCAATGTAAGGCATTGCTGGATTTCAACAGGTAAGGTAAACTAGTGTGTTTTTCAATATACTGAGACATATTATTCATAATATTATATGATGCACCATAGAAATATATATAAAATATACACATACTTCTTCATTATCATAGTTTATCTAATAACTGGAAGATTTCTGGGAGTATTAATGTGCAGTAAAATATAATTGTAGAAATAAAAAATCCAAAATAAGTTTAATAAAGATACTCCTCTAGATTAACAAATTTAGAAGGTTATAATCACTATATAACAAGTCTAATGATAATGATGACATGTTTGAAAGTAGATTCACCAATTAAATAAAAAACAACAATGCAGAAGTAAGTATTTTATAACATAAGATAGAAATATTCAATCTCTTTTTTGCATGCTTTTATCAGTAAAATATTTCAATGATAAATTTATATTTCACAAACAAAACTTTCAGAAATATCATTAAATGTTACTTATTTTGTATGATACATAACATACAATATATAAAATGTAATATATTCATATAGTTAACAAATAGTTTATGATCTTCAATTAATTAATTGTTATTAATTGTATTAACGAATATTATATTTGACATCATCACTTCAAATCGCATGCATAAATAAATTTGAAATCGATGAATGTTAAATATAAATATGTAATTACAATTCTGACTATTTAAGTATTTTATTTCAAAAACAGTAACAATATCTCTCTTATTTCAATATATAATTTACACCTCCCACTTTTTACCACTTTTTGTGGTCCCAAGTTACTGATATATAAATAAATAAGACATATATTTATATACAAAAAATTATAATAAATATAAGCGACTAACAACAGCTTCCTCTTTTTTATTCATTAAACAGATATAACGTTCGGAATTAATGAATTTCATTATATTAACTCATTATTAAAATGCATCAACTAGAAAAAATTCACAACATTAGACAAATATCAGTAGTTTAAATGATAAAAATAATTGAAAATATTAATAGAAGTTTCTGTCACAATAAAACATTTAATAAATATAATGTAAGTTATGTAAACCTCATAGACAATACAGAACATGCTTCTTGTAAGTTTTTTCATAAATAAAAATGAATATTTCTCCAATTTTTTTTTTAATATTTAATAAATAATTTTTTCAATTGTTACAATAAAAATTTTAATAAGAATTACGTTAAAATGAGAAAAAAAACACTTATTTACAGCACTGGCTCAAAAATCTTCATCGCCTAAGAAAAATCCTAAATCAAATTTTTGATATATATATATATATATCACAAATTTTATGTATATAAATAAAATTGTAATAAATTTATTTTTTAACAAATTAAAACATTTTTTATCAACTCCCTTAAAGCCCAATAATTATTATTTTTTTTTATTGCTAATTTCTTATCACCCTGAAAGTAGTACCAACAATAGTAGCAAAAAATAATGCATTTATATGATGGTGCTGATCTTGTGTCTTTCTTTTCAATCACTTTTGTTAATTTCTTATATTTATTAACCTTAAACGAATATGTTATATAAAATTTAATAACAAAAGAGTTACCAAACTTTTTTTTTTAATTTTACCTTCATCTTCCCCCCATTATATGTCGCAAAATTATTTTGTCCCAGGCAATTGCTTAACCTACTTATATTATAGAGCCAGCTCTGTTTATACAAATCAAAAAAAATAAATTTCCATAATATTTTTTAATGATGAAACTATACAATTTTCATTAATTCTAATAAAATTTATGCCATAAACAATAAAATAATTTTACACGAATACATAATAGAATAAAAAAGAACATCATAGATTAAAATAAAAAAAAAATATGAAGAAAACAATAACAATATGGAAAAAAAATAAACTTATGATATATGCATTTATTATTGAATCATTTTAAAACAAGAACACACGCTAAAAATAAATTCCTTCCAACATATTCACATAACAATATTCCAGATGTTTTTCTTACAACAGATTTAAACCAGACAATAAATTGATGAAAATACACCGGTTATCACATAGGCAAATAAAATTTAATACAAATAAAAGCAATAATAATAACAAATTAATTCACGCATAATAATAATATCTTTATCACGTAGGAGCAGGAACTAATTGCAGGTTTCACATCTCAATACACCCGTGATGCGAGAATAGTGTCTGCAACCCGCAAGCGTGAAAGCAAGAAATTTATTATATTTTTTTTTTCTTTTTCTTAAATAATTTTATATAACGCTCACTATCAGCCTTACACGGTTATTATATTTTTTTACTATATACTAACAGTCATTATCTGTCAAAAAAAAATTTATATATATATATAAAATCAACAAACACAATGGTCATATGAATGAAACTGGTAACAACGCAGTAACTTTACAGAATTTTTAACATTTAAAACAATATTTAGAATAAAATGCTATAAAAATACAGTTGTTAATATACAGAATTTACTTTAATTTTATAAAAAAAAAACATGTGTATTACCCAAACAAATAAATCATTCAACCCAGTCAACAATATTATTTAAACAAAATATATATAATTAAAAAACTTATTTAAAACAACAATAAAATAATGTAATATTAATGAGAATTATAATGGTTATTTATTATGCTGTGGTCTTTTATGCACAAAAAAAATTAAATACAATGTAAATACATCATTCAATATGACATATGATTCTGTCTACTTAATCTGATGATATGACATAGAACACAATACAGTAAGAACAGCAGTAAAGTGCGACAACAGTAGTAAGAAAATGTATTAATATTAATAAAAATAGTAATAAATAAATCAGTTACACAATATACGTATACTAACTAGTATTATGTTAAAATTACCCAACCTCTTCCCTTTATTAATAAATTTTTTTTGCCTTACTGAACGATGTATCTACAAAAGACTGGGTCGTTGACATTTATCTTAACATATATATCATACACAACACAATTGTTATGAGTGAAACTAGTGAATATATTTAAATTACATTACAGTTTTCTGTTAACATTATCTATCAGTGTTTCTAATACTAAGTTGCCGGTTAATAGGAAGTAATCCTCCTGTGTTACAAAAATAAAAGACATGACCACTGTGATTGTTACATTTACTGAATTACACAGCACTTGCACTTTGGTTTTTTCTTGAGGACAATATGTTCAACTTGAGAAGCATCACTTGGAGGCACGACAGTGCCTCGTTGAAGTTCAACAGCTCCAGGAGATGAAGGTGGTGGTTTTTCATTACTGACAAGTGCACTGCCGTTTGCTCCTTTTGCTGGACTTGGTGATTGTGTCAAGACAGCATTTGTTTGAGGTGGTGCAATACCATTTTCCTCAACAGCAGGCACCTTTGCTACTGTTCCAGGAGTCGGAGTTATCGGTTTACCTCCTTTTATAAGCTCTACTATCTCATCTGCTTCTCTTGACAAATCTCCATCAGGTCGGAAAGGGTTATCCCATCCACTGTCCGTACTGAAACAAATAAAAAACTGAATATTAATCATGAAAGTTTTATAATTTAAATCTAAATAAATTTTTATTAATTTAAATACAAACTAGTCAACATTCAAATCTGCAAAGAGAAATATAACAGTGTTTAGCAATAATTTTTCCCAATCAAAGAAGTATATCATTTTTATGAACACTTATTTAGGGCAATATCTTATAATTAAACGATGTAAAAAATCTACTAGAAGACTTTTTAAATGAAACCAGAGTGTGTGAAATATCAGTTTACACTACATATTCTGGTGCCACTGCTTTAGTTTTCAGTTATAATTTGAACAGATAATATGAAAGTTTTACTTGAAAATATCAATTCATAAAAATACACTTCACCAACTTTTAAATAGTAGTCTAAATGTAAATAAATCACTTTGTATTCACCAATAAGCATTTTTAAACACAATTAAAAATTCATCACTATTTATACTGAAGAGTTTTATATTTTTACACAATTCTGTATTTACAACCTCTTTCTGCTGAACTGTTTACAAGAAACTATTCTGTTTTTCCGTTACTAGTTGGGATAATTCATTCACTCTGTTAGATAATTTCTGGGCAAACAAGATTCTATTGATCAAGTAATGGATGCTTATAATTTGTTATAAACAATGTAAATGCAAAGTTTACATTAAAAACTGTTTTACTTATATCAAATTCTCTTTTGCTTTAGAAATTGAATAATTCAGAATGAACCTACATATCCTGAAAAGTTTCATGAATTAATTGTACTGATCGTTCCAAATTCTTGAAATGAATTCATTCCTAGAACTATTACATCAACAAATGTAATACATATGAGATTAACAGAATGAAAATAATGCAAGTCAGTAAATAAAGGTACCGACAACTCAATACTAAAAATAATGAGAAATTTTTTAATAGCTGTTATTATGCTATTATTTTTGAAATTGTATTCATCAAAATTTGGATGCTAATTACTTATTATTTGATCATGTCAGTAAATTAGAACAATTTCATGAAAATCAAATTTTAAATGGCTGTGTACAGAATAATATAATACTCTTTTATTAATAATTAACCATACTAATAAAATTAAATTGATGTTCATATATAAGTATGTACCTAATAAATAAATATTTTTTACAAAATTATGTTACTGCAATAATATTCATTAACCATTTCTTTGTTTTCACACTGTGTTAATAAGATTATTAGAATTAACAGATTAAATAGAAAATTATGGAATAAATAGAGCCAGAAGGAATTCTCTAGGTAGGGATGATGTGAAGAAAAAGATCATAACTGATGGTTCTAGAATATTTCAATGTAACAAGAATATGAAACAGAAGGCTAATCATGCAGATAATACGAAAAAAAATTTCAAAATCTGATTACGAAAGTTTAAAACAGGGAATGAAGATGCTATGGGTTTACCTAAATTAGGATACAAATAATGATGAAAAATAATAATATAAAAACTGAATAAAAAATTTCTTTTAAGTCAAAACATTAGTGTAAAATGATCACATTCTGATTATACTACAATTTTTAATTTATTGTCAGTAATTCGAAAGGTGTACTGTTGTAAACAAATGGTGTGATACAAATTAGGTGGTTTCAAATGATAATGTATCATCAGATAATATTATAATTAAATTAAATTGCACAGGAATGTAATCAACTAATTACAAAATTTGAATAATCTCTGTACAGGCAACTGTAACACAATCCAACAGTATTAACACAAACTACAACTTGAAAACAAGTCAAGATACCTTCTCTTTATCTGTTTAGCCTCCAGAACCACCGTAAGGTATTACTTCAGAGGATGAATGAGGATGGTATGTATGAATGTGAATGAAGTGTAGTCTTGTGCAATCTCAGGTTGACCACTCTGTCCTGAGAAGTGTGCTTAATTGAAACCTAACCACCAAAGAACACCGGTATCCACGAACTAGTATTCAAATCCGAAGTCTAGAATTCTAAGGTTCAAATCCTAGTAAAGATAAAAATTTTTATATGGATTTGAATACTAGATCATGGATGCCAGTGTTCTTTGATGGTTGGGTTTCAATTAACCACACTTCTCAAGAGTGGTCAACCTGAGATTATACAAGACTACACTTCATTCACATCATCCTCATTCATCCTCTGAAGTAATACCTTAATGGCAGTTCCGAAGGCTAAACAGATAAAAAGAGAAGTCAGGATACCTATGATATTAATTTGTTCAGTATTTGTGTGTCTTCACAATTTGTTTTAGACTTTTGAATGTTTTTCTTATATGAAAAAAGATTCATAAATCATAAAAATATGCTGTTCCAACTCATTGTTCTACAAAGGGTGAAGAACTGCAAGATGGCAGTAGTTTTATAAAAAATTAAATTAAATTTTTTTTTTTTTTTTTTAAGTCTTTTTACTAAAAGTCCATTCCAGTAAGGCAAAATAATTAAATCAATAATATGTTGCAAGATAAAATAAAAAGTACATGTATAATTTATATGTATATACATACAGTGTTCTTAATTTATACATACAGAAATAATTACATCGTGTTGGTTAAAAATAAAATTATATTTCAAAAGTAAAATTTTTTAATAGAATAATCCTCGTAAATTTAAGTCAATAAAATATCAATATGTTTTCCAATTCTGTATAATTAATAAATGTTTGAAATAATTAATCTGATGTACAATATGAATGAGAGAATAAATCTAATTAACAGAATTTGTACATCATTAAAGACAATTCCAAATAGAGAGGTATTATAATTAATAATTCTATTTTTCAGTTATATGCAAATAAAAATAGGTCTATCTTAAAATTATAATTATATTATTTCTATATATCTTAAAATACCATAAATTCACAAATCTTTATTGATTCATAAATTTTCTTAAAAGTATTCCAGCTTTCTTGATTAGGCCCTAAATCAAGAATATAGACAGATTATATTCCTTGTACATGTAATTAGTAACTAACAGTTTGTTACATTCATGGATTGTCAAACCTGACAACAGCGCGATAGCCAGAGATGAGTAAGTGTTAAAAAATACAACTGGTTTAATTGAATCTCAAACTGACAACCTTTGTTACTCAAGTATTATTACAATTGAAAACAAAAGGGAAAGTCAGTGACAAGAATTTCCAATTTATTAAAATTACGAACAAATAAAATTACTGATTTAATTATTATGTAACCAAATAAAAACATCTATTTTACTCATTTAATAAAACTGATATACAAATATTTTATTACTTTTAATACAAAAAAAAAAAAAAGAAAAGGAAAATATAAATAGCCTTAAGTACTTTTCCTTTCTCGTGTTAATGTAGTATCTATCTTAGTTTAAATGTTTATATAATTTTATGTAGTAGGTACACATAAAAAAAAAAAAAAAATTGGATTCATCACAGACCAATAGACAAGACTAGTGGAACTAATGATACAAGACAGCAACCAGCAAAATTTACTCACTACATATACTGGTTGGTTTATATAATACAATAAATATCCTTCAAAACCTTATATGTTACACACATACAAAAATATGATTCTATTCAGATATTTTATTATAGTGAACAGAATAAGAAATATAATTTCATTAAACAAATATGACACGCTTGTTTAAAAAATGTCATCATATAAAATGGTATAAAGTAATATGATATCATAATCATGAGATGTAACAGCTCTTACTTCTATATTAATCTAAATTAAGACTTAAAAAAAAAAAAAAAAAATTAAATATATTCAGAGTGATTCAGGAAGGAGTATAACTTAGGAACTAATTTTAGAGCCACTTAATTATCAAGTAACAGCCTGCAAAAAATTTTGCCTTCATTTCAGCTTCCCTGGTGTAATGAAGTCATACTGAGATTTTTTTAAAGATATTATATACCTTAAAGTAATAATATATTAATAAGAAACTTCATGGTTTCTTGGTAAAGTAGAAAACTTTGGTGATGAAAAACATGTTTTTGTAAGGTTTGAAGTATAATAATTATATTAAATTGCTAATAAATGTAAAAAATTTTATTATCTCAAGTTGAAGAATTTAATTCTGAAGAAATTTATGTAATAAAGGCTATGAAAAACAAAAAAGAAAAAATCAGCTTTTAATATTAAATACAGAACAAAACTTTATAGAAAAATGTTTTCAATTTGTAATAATTAAAAATAGTTGTTTTTAATAAAATAAAGTTACAAAAATTAAAATACTTTTAAATAGAAAATTGAAATATTTTTAACTTACATTACAAAAAAAATACTCACTGCAGTTTATACTGTATTAATTTACAATAAATGTTTGAAAATTCCATCACTGACATTAATGCATTTTTCAACTAGTTTTCTTATATTTTCTGTCCCCATCCTAAATATATCTTTGAGATCCTTGATGAGGGCAGCAACATTGAGAATGAGAGCCATCTGTTTATCATGTGTCTACATTTTGCTTGTATACTTCGCATTTGATTCATTTTCATAAACAGTAATCTAAAAATCCAATCCATTTACCAGTAAATTTTTCATCTCTGAATTGTCTTACTTCATTCATGAAATATGTTAGTGCTCCATCAAGTTGATATACCATAATTTCTTGCCAATGTCTCCAAAATATTATACTAATTTTATCCAAAACCTAGTTCTGTTCAGTAATATAACAGAAGTCCAAAAATATAGTTCAGTTAAAATTAATCGTTTATCTTTTCGTAGTAAAGGTTTAATTGTTGATTAACAGAATTGTTTTTTTAACTTTATCTATATATTTAAAAAAAAAATTTAGTTATGTACTATTACTGTTGAATTATTCAATCACCAGGTACATAAATTAAAAGAAATTTTATTTGTTATCTCATGGTGTTGTCCACTTCTTTGATAAAAGTTAGTATTGTTTTTTTTTTTTTAAGAGTGCAATGAAGTGAGTCTGAGCACTGGACCATACCTAGTTGTGTGGTTATTATTAACTCT
>JAAAKQ030500080.1:0-12907 GCA_010016005.3 Zanna intricata | reverse complement strand
AACGTTTTATAAATAAAATATATTGGTTAATCATTTTGAGATTATTAAAAATATTAATTTAGTGAAAAAATGGTAAATGTTGGAATTTTTTACTATTTTCCTGAAACCATCACACAAAAATCTTTAAGAACCAGTTATTAGTTTTCAAACAACTTTTTCAATGTTGACCTATATAATCTAATAAATGGAATGTAAGACACTCCATTTCATTTTTGTCAGTATCAGAATTCTGAAAATATAATTGCATAATAAAGCTTCACTATTGTTTTACTACTTTCTATTTTCTTGTTTTCTTCGTAACAATAGTAATAGGTTTAGGGTTTTGCTACAAGTCTCAAATATTCTCTACCTCTTCTACCAACAATACATAGAAATGATGTAATTTGTATCGCTCTCTTAGTAATTTGTGTTTAATTGCAGTTTGACACTCTGTTCAAGATATGTTGTTTGAAGCTGTTAGCAATAATTTTCTTACATGAACCATTCATGACATAAGGCTCATGTTTTGAATAATTTTTGAAGGAAGAAACTATTTTCAATTATTTTATCATTTACTATTTTTATTACTTTTTTATTATTATATATTATTTTTATTATATTGTACAGAATACTTTTTTAAATCCTATCCAAATTTTTTTTTTATACAGAATGTATGATGAAATTTGAATAAAAATTAATTTATGTTGACTCTTTCAATATTAAGCACCAGTAAAAAAAAAAATCAAAAAAAATCATGAAAACTATTTCATGATTGCTGCGAATAGACTTATCCAAAATTTCATACCATTGTTTAGAAAAGATTTATTCAGTAATAAAATTTACTATTATAAAATTTTTATCAACATTAACCTTTTCAATATTTATTAATATTATAACATAGGGATGTTATTTAGGGAATATTTAGGAAGTTATTTTGGGAAATAACTTCCTTTTCACATCAAAATAAAATTTAAATTGGTTGCAATATTAAAGAAATCATAAATAAATATGATCACATACTATCACATACCTAGAGATTTCCATCAAAGGTTTTGAAAAGTTACATAGTAATATTCCTACAAAAAACATTCAGTGAAAGTACACAAATAAATTTAAATAAAAAGATAGTAGCTCTACACGAAACAAAAAAAAAAGATTAGTAAACAAGAGAAATAATGAAATACTGACTGAAAAAAAAATTGAAAATAAAACAAAAGTTAATAACAAAATAATAAGAGCTCAAATGAGGTGAAGTAATAAATTGGTAGGCAACACTCAGTTGATGAGCTCAAACTGTTTGGAGTTTTGCCTTTTATGTCTTCACTATTGTGCAGAACGTTAAGAGCTAATTAATTCTCATGATTGTTTAACCGCAATTTATACTTTGCAAAGAATCAGAGTATTCTTTTTTTAACAAATTGTAAACCCAGACATTAGTGTACCTCTCACTGTTTATTGTGAACCAATGCACTCTGTTATGTTTCTCAGTAATTTGTTTTGGAATTGCTGTATTATCCAAACATTGCTGCTGCTTGTAGTATCCCAAAACTGGATCCCATAGGTCCAAATCTATTTCAGAATAATCATATACAACTACCTGTTAGGTACTGAAAGTTGTAATGTTTTGCTCACCAATCAGTAGACCTCCTTG
Source organism: Zanna intricata (assembly GCA_010016005.3). Taxonomy (NCBI): domain Eukaryota; kingdom Metazoa; phylum Arthropoda; class Insecta; order Hemiptera; family Fulgoridae; genus Zanna; species Zanna intricata. The sequence continues at coordinate 11,277 of JAAAKQ030500080.1, read as the reverse complement.
AAATTAATATTTAGTTGTATTCGCTTTTCCCTAACATGGACTTTGCATGTTAGATAACAATCAAAATGCCTTACACCTTTTAGCCAAGGTACCTTACACTTCTAACATGTTGTTTGAAAACATCATCAAGGGGACCCATGGGCAGTCTTCTATTCTCACTGCTATTCCACATGATTAGACTTTGCTTGATTAACCTCAATTGTCCATCTAGACATCATCTCTTAATTTAATCCAATTCAGTTTGTAATTTTTTTAAGCTAGGGTTCAGTCAATATTGACAGCCAGGATAGCTGTTATTTTATTGTTGAAGAACACAGACAACTCCTTATATACTTCATCTGTGAAAAAGTATCCATATATCCAGGTAACTATGCACAAGCAAGTAATATGGTTGAGGTAGGCACTTCTTTAACTTGTATAACAAGTCTGGCAGCTAGATGTTTTCAAAGAACATCCAAGAAGGGAGCCAAACATTATGTCTTTTCCTCAAGGCACTTGATAACTTTAAAATCTACTCAACAGATTAAACTTTAACATCTACTACAACATTCCTTTAACTCTACTTATCTTTAACATCTACTCATCAGTGGAGTGATTATCTCAGAAGTTGAACTGACAATAACGAATAACATGACTATGCTCAAGAATAAGAAATTCCTCAAAGGCTATTGAACAAAAAGTCTTAGAAATATTTTAGCAAAAAAAGATAAAAGACTTATACGAAAATATCTCATGTAACTGGTTTTGGGAACATAGTGATTGGTGAAATTATTCACTTCATTGAGCCATTTGTTAATCCTGCTCCTATTTTTTTGTTCAAACTATCCATTAAAAATAAAAATTAATTTTCTTGAAATGCCAAGAATGGATACCTACTTGAACTAACCCTACATATGTAGCTTCATAAAATAGTAACTACACCTTCTTGAAAGTACTAGGTAGATTCCCTCGAGAGTGGACATGATTATGTAAATGGCTGATGGTAGCGTTTTGGCCTTTCATTCGGAGGTCCTAGGCTCGAATCCCGGTCAGGCATGGCATTTTTCACACATGCTACAATTCATTCATCTCATCCTCTGAAGATATACCTTAAAGGTGGTTCGGGAGGTAAAAAAAAAAAAGAAAAAATGAATGATTATGAAAATTGTAGTATCTTTTGATAGTGATCATCCTTAATGATTGACAAATTTTTTTCCTAATTGTAAAATATATTTGTCTATTCACTATTTCAAGTCATTTTTAAACAGAATGTGTAAAAAGAATCTCATACTTATTTTTTTTTTTAGAGTAATTTAATTGAAAGACATTTAACGACGTAATACAGTGTAATTCCTTGGGACACTGAAAATTAACAAAAGAAATCATAACATTCCAGAAATAGAAAAATTAATTGTCTATTAAAGAAGGAAAATATAAAAGTCCATTGTTATTAACAGTGATATTCTCTGTCAATTATGATTTGTAAATCTGTAGGGTTTTCTGGCATGCAGGTGACATCCAACTTTATTTTTAAAACCTTATTTTACAATTTGTTTTTTTAATATATTAAATATTTTTAGAGGGTTATCGACCTCTTGAAAATGATTTTCTTTAAAATGGCAGAATAACATTATATTAGCCAAGATAAATCTAATAGTTTCTTCTTTTTTTTAATTTGATTGATTTTGAGATTATCTATATTGAACCAAACAACATGATTATAAATTCATCAATTTAAAGGAGCTGAAATTTTCTTCTCTTCTATTCATCTAAGAACTATTAACTGAATTTTTAACCCACCTAATTATCAAAATTTCCAGTAACACTACAGTTATAAGGACTCTTTTCTTTCCCTTTCTGCATCTTCCATAACCTGTGTTTCCTTATCATTTCAATAACAGTTTTAAAAATATATTTCTGTTTCTTAACATTTGTACTTGATATAATGAGATTCCTCCTCCAATGAAACCTTTCTTAATTGTATCAATCTATTACAGTCTTTTCACACTTTAAGGTAACAGGGCTTGGCTTGCTCTTCTATTTTCTTACCTCTGCTACCTGTAATTCTAAAATATGTTTTCTCTTAAATCTTGTTTCTCTTTGTTTCAGTTCAATTATCCACAAAAGAAAAACTTTTTGTTCATTCTAAATTATCAAATTTCTTTTTAAAATCTATAAATACTATGTATTTATTAGTTTTGTATTAGTCTGAGGTCAAAAATTGCCATCCTTGTATCCTTGCTCTTGCTGAAAACAAATTGGTAAAAACCAATGTGTTTATCTTTCACCAGATTTTCTAAATGCTAATGTAATATTATTGTTTGAAGTTTTATTCATGATGAATAATAACTGCTACTTTGTAGTTAGCTGCTCTTGCTTTCTTTGATATAAAAACAGTAATACTTTCCTATTAGATTTGTGGATACTTCTTTATTCTCATAAACTCTATTCATCATTATCAAATAATCTAAAATATAGTCTGTCCATCTCTTCTACATAATAAAATAATTATGATTATATAAAATTTATCCTATCTGCCCTTTAAACAAAACCTTAGTAGCTGGATTAAATTCATATTTTGTAACACTCTTCTGTTATAGATGTCAGTTACTTTGCCTTAGTCTAAACTTATCTAATTAGTTTTCTTCTTTGCAAAGTTCTTTTATATCTATTCTTGTCATTTGCTAGCTCATTCTTCAGTATGTACAACAATCATTCTTTATTGGAAAACTTATCCGAATTCTTAATTGCAGTTATCTATTGTGCTCTCAGTTTTTAAACTTCATATCTGTAGGGGAAAAACCTGGTTATGCTGTATTAAGCTCCCAATGAATCTCGGTAAACTACTATATATAATTTTAGAATAGAAATCATTCTTATCTTTGTTAGGGCCACTGTTCTTCTTTAACCCTTCCTTTATCCTATTTATTTCATTTTCTTTACCTTCTTTTAGTACTAATACAATCTGAAAAATCACTGAGGATTAAATTTACAGTGGAAGCAGTTGATTAGCAAAATCTCATAAAATTTACAAAATTATTGTGCTAAAATATGATTGCTCATATTGACTGCTCAGAAAATTTATATTATGAAATTTTGCTTTTAACTTAAGAAAAAAGTTTTAAAGAAAATATTTATTTAAAAAAAATTTGCATATTTGAAAAATCATTTGATCTAAAATGTTATTCTTGTTTTTTTTATTTTTTGATATCAATCATGTGCTTCATTACTTTATCGATGAAAACTGCATCCTCTCCTCTTTATTAATTATAAATATAGAAACTAACTGTTTCTATTCTTATTTATGTAAAAGCATATAAAGTTGTTATATTTAGCTAGCCTTGTTAATAGCTGATATTTTGTATTAATAATGTAACAGTGTATCTATTTTTAATATTGTTCAATCTAAATCTAGTTTTATTTCTGTTAACATAGACACTGAGTAACTTATATACATTTTTCAACAATATATTAGACAAATTAAATTAAATGTGAAACATGTAGTGAACATTATAACTTATGAAAACATATTTCCAAACATAACTGAAAAATATTTCTATCTATTAGCATTTGATTCAGTAAGTTAATATCAGAATAGTGGAACTGGGCAGTTTTGTTAACAGAAATATATTTAATACTTACATTAAACAACTCACTGCATGGTAGTACTAAAGTGACTTAAATATATACCATGTAATTACGGGTGAGGTACAGAATTCATTTTTGCTGTTTTTTTTTTCCATTTTAAAATTATTCTCTTATGGATTATGAGATTTTCTTTGATTTAAAGTTAAAACAATAAAACATTAAAATAGTACATTAAAGTTGAAACAGTAATTGAAAGCATAGACTAATTTCGTTACTGACAATTGAATATAAAAAAGAGATACGGTGGATGATTTTTAAATTAAATTCAGAGAATAGAAAACATTGCAAAAATGTTAGAATTAAATGCTGAATATGTAATAATAATAATAATTTATAACTAAATAAAGATTACTTCCAAGATAACTAGAATTTTTAATTAATTTACAAAATTAAAAAAAAAATTGTTTTTATTGGAAATAATGCAGAATTTGTTGAACTCAGTGCAAAGAAGGGCACAGTGTAGTGGTTTAAAATTGCCAGTAACTAAATTGAGATTTATTGTTTTCCCTTGTCAGCTAGATGGATACAAGATGGTCAACTTAAACTTAGGTGAAGATGAGATTAAGAGATTAAACTTCTATGTGTGGCTTTTAATGAAAAGCTGACTTTCGTGAGCCACAGTAAGTACACTAAGGCTGAATATTTAAGGAGTATTAATGACCTTAAACTCATTTCATATTGCAACTGGGGTGCTGATGAACACATTATTCACTTAAGTTACATATAGAAGCATTGTTTGTCAAAACTGGGGTAACGCCAAATGTCCCTATGGATATATGAATGTAAGTATTGTGCATGGAGTACTGAGTAAGCCCTTACTTTTTCTCTCATAGTCATATATTTTACCTTTATCTTTATGGGATAGACCCATATTCCAGCTTTGACAAAAAATGCTTCTATATGTGACTCTCTCTTTAAACAGATAAAGAGAGAGTCACATATAGAAGCATTGTTTTGTCAAAGCTGGAATATGGGTCTATCCCATAAAGATAAAAATAAAATATATGATTCTACAAGAGAAAAAAATAAGGGCTTACACAGTACTCCTTGCATAATATTTGCATTCATATATCCATAGAGACATTTGGCATTACTCCAACACTAAGTTTACTAACGGAATCCTATGGATTATTATTACATTAAAGGAAAAAATACCAGGCTATCAAGTACTCGATCAGCAGGTCCTGTTTCTCTAACTGCTCAAAGCAGATGACCAGGCCTGCTTGCACTCTACAACTTGAGGGGAAAAAGCCCTTATTGCATAAGCGGTAAAACAGAAGATACTGATTTTTGAACCTAAACTTTAATTCAAATACATTAGTCGATTGCTGTATCGACTATGTTAGCCAAAAGAGTAATGATAAAATGGATGTGGACAATATTAAGATAAAATCATTTGGGGTCCTGAAGTGGTTTAAGAAAGACTATTGGTAGTTTTATTCTTGTCTGTTTTTGATATCATAAACAAATTTCTAAAGGATTAGCAAAATTCTATCTTCTATCTGTTATGATATAAAAATATTTTGATTAAAGATGCTAATGAATAATATTAGCGGATAAGACTTATTTATACTCTTAATAATTTATTATTTCCATTTATTTTTTCTATGTTGAATGGACATAATAAAGTCCTATAATTTAATTTCATGGAATGTTATCTGCCTGATTTTGTCTGTTATCAGATGTTACGTTGTGTAATAAATTTATTATGTTTAAATATTCAAATATACTTGATTATATAAATTTTTCTTTAAATCTAGAATAAATAATCACTTTTTTATTGAAAAATTTCAGCTACTGAATCTTAAAAAATTATTATAATAATATCACTTATTTCTCATTTAGGATTCACTTTTAATACCGCTTTCGTGAGTATACAAAAAATAATACATAGAATATGCATATAATATTATTCACAAAAATATTCAGAAAATAAGATTTTCTATTTTATTGTTGAATATGTATAATATAAAACGAGGCGATTCTTATAAATTCCACAGTGACTCTGAAGTTAAGACATTCTCCGCTTGTAAGAGGCACCGATTTCCTTCTAGAATGCCCCTCTGTTGTAGGTAACCCAAAAATCGTGATATCTCTGTATGCAAGAAGACTCACCATTTGTAATGAATTTCTTTGAATAAAAAGAAGAGTAACAGTTGAAATTATCTTGAACTTAGTGAAATTTGTGTCTAATGGAAGAAGCGTACGATAGATACGATATATGTGTTTTGAGTTTGGTAAATAGTAAGTTCATTGAATAAACATTTTATATAAAATTGTTTACCTTCCTTTCATAGAGGCTAATTTATCAATGATCCTATAAAATGGATCAATGATTACTAAATTTTCACTATGATGTGAGCAGTCACAACTATATGCTTTATGAAAACTAAGATTAATACCATAGCGTTTAATCTTTATATCTTTTATAATTAACAATTTTAAAGAGAAGAATTTTAGACAAAACAAATAGTATTGATTTTATATTTTTTGCATTATTTTTTATATTAATTTTTTAATTATTTGATTTCATACTTATACCGATTGGGCAAAGTCGATTTAAATTTTTTTAATGTAATTTAGGTTTTTCAAGAAGCAGGAAAATAATAAAACTTACTTTCAAAGTCAAAGCAATAAAAGAATATGTAAAGAGAAATAATTCACACAAAAAGATTTAGTATTGTAATTGATTCCGAGTAAGACAATAATCAGAATATGAAATATTATATCTTTAAATTTGTGTACATAAAAGTGGTAATGAACAGAGGCTAATAGGTCTGAAAGTTTCTGACTTTTTCAATGTTCTCGTAGAAAAGTTTTGAAAGGTGTTGTAGATGAGGTAACGAGTTGCTGAATAAAATTATGACACTAATTCATGCACAAACTTTTATATACATTATTATATGAAACTTTCGTAGCAAAGCTTTTCAAAATCTTTTTACTTCTTTATAAAATGGTTCAAGAGTTGCCAAGAAGTTGGGCATTATGGAGATTAGAGGGGATTGCATTATGGAAAGACGTTCATCCTTCACTAATGGCAGCGCTTAGAGATCAAATTGATTATTACACATTAAAATTATATTTTATAATGCTGTCAAATCTACGATGAGATTTTTTTTTTGATACCAGAAATTTCTGTTATTATAATATGATAATTTTATCAAAACACGTTTTAATAATGAGACTTAATCTTAATAAATATAGGAATTTACTAATAAATTTTCTTAAACATTGATATAAATTTGCTGATAATTTAAAAAAAAACCTTTAAAAACTAATTTCCCTTTAATAATTTTTAAATAACATTCAGAAGATTTAAACTCAAACTGAAATTATACAAGGATACTACAGTAAATAATATATATAATTTATATGTGACAAATAACACTTTTTTTTTGTAAAACAAATTAGTCTCTTATGCTACATTTTTTGTTTAAATAATAAGCCAGCAAATAAAGTGAATTGTGAATGACTGATTCCATCGACATCAATTGATATATTAACCAAGATTAGTCTTGTTCAATTAAAATTATTACATATAATCTGCAGGGGTTTAAAATTGGAAGTAAAATATATTACGTTTATACAATAACAACATTTAATCGTCCCATAGGATATATTATTACTTTTTTGTGTAATTAAAAGAATACTAATAAAACAAATTTTGTAAAATATGATTTTCGGTTTCTCTAAATTATACGAGTAAATTTCAAAACAGTAATTTGTTACACGAAAAAGTTACATATACATTGAAAGACAAGTTTACCATAGGACAGGAGTAAGAAGAGATCATTATTAGGCAGACAGATCAATCATTTCCTGGTTGAAGAATGCAGTCGGAAGAATATCCGGGGCGGTGGCTGGCGGAACTCCCGTTGGCCAAAGGCCAGCCCTACCCGAGCAGCAGCAGCAGCAGATCCTCCGCATTGTAAATCATGTTCACCGCGGCACGTCAATCCACTTGCTTTGTCGGGACAATTGGAAATTTATTGATTATCATATTTTTCTTTGATAACGGAGTAAAGTTTAGTTATAAAAAGTAAATGCATTCTATACAGATTCATATAAATTCGTTGTTTTTGGAAAGATACAATTCTTAAAAATATAATAATGTCTAAAATAATAGTAATTAAACTATTATTTTAATTTTTATTGATAAATAAAACTAGTCTCTAAAAAAATTAACTGGCAGTGTAATTATTTTTATTGAGTAAACATTACGGTGTACAGCCGAAAGTAAATTTTTAAAACGTATTCGTTTGCTGCTAATAAAATTTAAAATATTCTTAAGAAAAATCTTTAAAAATTCATAGTTTGATAATAATAACATATCCCCTAATTATAAAGTAATAATTTTAATATTTTTGAACCTAAAGAAGATTAAAACACAGCTTTTGAAAAAATTTGATTTTTCAATTAGGTTTAACAAAAAAATTAACTTGAATATAACTGTAATTTTATAATTTTGTTTAATTATATTAATAAACACTAAAATGTTCTAATATAACTGACATAAAAAAAATCAAACAACTAAAACAATGTAATTAAGTATCTCGGATTATAAATGATTACAAAGGGTCATTTGAATCTACCTCAGTTCTACGTTAATATTTGATTAATTTTCTCTATCTTAATTCTGATTATTTTATTTTAAAAATGTACAAAAGTGATATTAATTATCACTTTTGTACTTTTGAAATACAAGTATTTTTAATTATGAAAATAATGTATATATTTAAATTAAAAGAATAGTTTTTTTTTACAAAATTGTAACACTGTTTATTTTTTTACAGATCCATTTTATCATTGTTACCAGAATTTTAATTTCTTTTCCTAATTTAAAAAAGCGATGAAAACACTATTTACAGAGATCTCTTGAATCTTTTTTATTAAACAAATTTTTAATTTTAATAATATTTTCATGTAGCAAGCAGAAAAGATGTCCGAAATGTTCCTTTTTCTCTACTCCGTCATTTACCACATTGTATCTTGATCATCAGGATAATTTTTTTTGTTAATTTAAAAAACTCGGTGTATTTTGGTATAAAGAACTATAATTCAATTGTCATAAGTATATTCAAACGCTTGATTTAATCAAAAGAATGAATTCAGCAGGAAACTTTTCATGCGTCCTTAGATCTTTTGCTAAACACGTAATATGTTTTATAAACATTTTTTTTTTTTTCATAAAAATGAATAAGATGAAATTCCAAGTCTTTTCTTGTTTCTGAAAACAATAGATCATGTGGAATAAAAATTCATAATTATAATAACAGACTGAAAAATATTGTTTAGTAAGAACTTCTATTAAAACGATTTCATTTAAATTATTTTTATTTTAGAACATTGCAGCAACAATTTAGAATGAACTAGGGTTCATTTCCCAGCAATGTTATGATATGTTTTCATAATTTAATACAAGTAACTGTATTTACTTAATCCAGTGTAAATAAATTATTATTATATAGGGAAGAAATTACGATTCATAATGTATAGAATGAAGGTTCAACGTGGCTCGCTAGAAGCGAAGCATATATGGTGGTGTTTATTAAACTATTAAATATAACTTTTAACCATCATACTTTAGTAGAACGGATAAAATTTTACAAAAATCTGATTAAAGTACCAACAATTTTCAGAAGCAGTTCTATTTTTAACTGGTAATAATTTGTCAATCAAATCATATTGTTTTTATTAATTCTAAAAATAGTTATCCAGCCCACTAGTGAAATAAAACATTAGTGAAAACACTAGTGAAATAACATTTAGTTAACAAGAATTATGTAGAATTCGTTTTGTCAATTCCTAGGATTATGAAGTTTAATTAATCTGAACGTTAAAATCGACCAATCACTGAAATTTAAATTACTTTTTCGTTTCCATAAATATAAATCTGGGTCAAATATGAATTTCATAAAGTGACTTTTACTATTGTAGATATTTGTAGGTTGGCTAATCATATTACAAACGATACGAATATAATTTCTTAAAGTTCAGAATAAGGTTAGTATTTTTTCCCGAAAAAACAACATAATAGTTTGTAAATGAAAATACATCACTATTTACGGATAGTATATTTAACTAAAGGGATGTCCAGCGAATTACTGCATTCTTTGTGTTGTGAAACATAGTTATCAGTCTTAGTAGACCATTAAAATAGTAAACTGTAATAGTAATAGACCGGTATTATTTATATCGTAAAGTAGGCTCCATTTGGTATCTTAGGATAGTAGTAAACAACAGAAACGAGATGGAAATAGAAATAAAGACCAAAGTACTATCAGCAAAAGGTAGCAAATTGGATTGAACAGCTTGCTTAAAAGTAGGCCAAACATACGAAAATTAAAATATATATAAAACTAAAATAAGAACTGTATTTGCATATGGATCGAAAACCAGGATGTTGACAAGGAAAATGGAAGCCATTTAAAAATCTTTCGAAAAAAAAGTATTATGAAAGATCTGTCACCGGTTGGGATTGTGATCGTTGGAGAAGCAAGAAAAAAAAGAGAAATGATAAATACTGTGACAGATGTTAAGGTGGTTGGAAAAAGACCCCTGAGCAAATCAAGAATGAAGTGGGTAGAGGTGTCCAAAATGACATAAAAAACAATTGACAGAATTACATAAAACAGTTTTCCTGATAGTAGGTTATAGGTCTTAATAAGCTGAGAATATGTGTTATATTACTTTACAATCACTTAATAGAAGTCTAATTACATTTTTCCCATTCTTAGTTAAAAACAGTCTTTATTATACCACAAAAAATTGGAATATTTCTCCAACACATTGAACTTGCTAATAATTACTGTCTATTTCAGTTTATTTCAGTTAGTTACGTAAACACTTGTATCTTATAATGAAGAGATAATCGCTGGTTTATGATACTGAATATGATTTACATATTTCAATACAACCACAATTTAATTATAATAAAGTATTGTTAAAAGGTTTAGAAAATAACGATAAAAAATAATAAATTTTTAGATTTTTTAAGAAAGCTTTAAAACGCTAAGAAAATTATTTGAATGAAACATAATAATAATGAAACATAAGTAGAAAAATTATTTAACAGCGTTAAGACCAAAAGATGAATAAAGCAATATTTGTTTCAGAAGTTTTTTTCAAATACTTGTTATGAGCATATAGCCCCATCCCACTGCTTTTAAGTTTGTATAAAGAAGAATAATTACGGAAATTCTAAACAAATTTGTAACTGTTGTTACTATCCACCAAAAAAGTTGATTAAGTTTTGACATTATTTAATTTTTTCTTGGCCGGCACTAGTAATAAGATAAAAGGAATTGTAAAATAAAAATTAATAGAAATTCAGATTTAAAAGAAACAAAACAGTATAACAGTGCAATAAATGTAAAGAAAGAAGAAAAATGAACGACCTTGATAGGAAAACATCACAGATAAGAAGTTTAGAATTATGCTGACCATTAAGACTAAAATTGCAGAAAACGGATGATGAACGAAAGCAGAACGACACAAGCAATAAAAGCTTCCATGATAAAAAAAGTTCTGTTATCATCTAGTACAGATAAAAAAATAAAAAGGTATTTTTACAAATATTTGCGTAGAGCGTAACGCTTCATGTTGGTAAATCAAAGACGATCAGGCATGGCATTTTTCACACACGCTACA
>JAAAKQ030500069.1:0-20528 GCA_010016005.3 Zanna intricata | reverse complement strand
GAGGATGAATGAGGATGATGTGTATGAATGTGAATGAAGTGTAGTCTTGTACAATCTCAGGTCGACTATTCCTGAGAGACTGCCCTCGTCTGGTTGGCGCTAAACCTTACGTCTGCACGGGACCCAAGCTCTCGGTAGTGCTGTCATATTCCAGCCTACAGCGAAACTTTTGTTCTTATTCATTGACTATTAACTAATCTGACCGTGCCTCGATGTCAATGCGCCTATCTCCGGCCAATCAAGTTGCCTCGGCTCACACTTCCGCCCTTATAACAGGACCGGAGCGTACAGTGGACTTTAGAGGACGGCAGCCGCCGCCCGCTGAACTTCGGTCTACCGATATTCACTATGAGCCGGCTGAGAGCGGTTATGGCTTCACGACTTTGTCGGCGGCTCTTTGTAGCTGCTCAGCAAAGCTGAATTTCCATCAATCATCATACCGAAGTACTAGGTGAAGTACGTAAGTAATCCCCAACCGCAAGGGGAGTAGGATGTTCAAATGCTTCTTCGTTAGAAACACGATTTTCGTCTTCCTAGAGCTTTGATCCTGTACATTGCTTGGTTGAGACTCATTGGGTGCTCTGCACGTCGTGCAACAAGTTCTGCAAAGTCGTTAGCGTACCCGACCATGGCAGATTCTTCTAGCACTTCCTGCCTCAGCAAGCCGTGTTTAAATCATTCCAAAGATAGGGGTCGCGGATCGACCCCCTGCCCCGCCCCGGAAATGATGGTGATACTATATCAGTCAACCGCGGTCTCGTAGGTGAGATGGCGTTAGCCATTCTAAGGACGTATCTAGGCACGTGGAGCGGAAGCTTCAGGGCCCGAAGCACTCCACTCGCGCTCCACCGTACAAAGTTTAACGCGTTTTTCACGTCCAACGTAACGAAATGAACCACTGCCGAGAATAATGACTGTAGACATCCGCTCTTCGCACTGCCCCAACATCCTCTTGAACTGCATCTAAGGTCAACCAATCCTGCAGAAAACCGTACTGGTTGAGCGACAGACCACCTGCCTGATTCATTGCCGCAAACAGTCTCTCCCTTAATAGCTTCTCCAATACTTTCCCAGCCGTATCAAGCATACACAATGAACGGTAGGAGGTCGGTGACTCCGGGTTTCCTTTGCCATTGAGCCTTCCAACGCGGTCTTCCCTTGGCGCTGAAGGTCCTGGTCTCCAGACATGCATTGTACATGTCTAGAACCAGATGGAGCCGGCAGCACCCCACCAGCTTAAGGTGACCTTCAGCCGCAATAGAATTCCCTCCAGCTCCTCCATCGAGAAGAACGGGAAGTCGTCGAAGTCCCGTCGGCACAATCCAAGTGGACCGGAATAATTATGGATAATGTGTTTTTTTGTCTTAATGTTTTCTTTTTGTGCTGCCTTAACAAGAAAATTAAAAGCAACTTTAATCTTATGTGATATATATATATATATATATATATATATATATATTAATTAATGAAACTGTTACAAGATTTTTTCTACTTATATTTAGAAAAAGCATATATCAATGTTTTATCAAGCTTACTTTATATTTTTAAGGGTGCTTTTTATTGTTTATCTTCGTTCTGTTACTTTTTTTTTTTGTTTTGCGTAGGAGGAAAAAGCTATGCCAGCCGACATCTGCCCGCACAGATGACAGTGTGGGGCTTTCACCCACTAAAATAACTCCCCCTTCATCCCAGGGGCGGCCGGAATCGCCTCTCGGCATAACGTCAGCCACCCTGGGGGTCTGGCAGCAGATTACCCAGCCTACTGCCCCTCCAGCTTGGACTCCTGTAGCGGAGTCCCCCTTCGGGATCCTCTTGGGATCGTTAGAGCGTGTTGACTCCCTGCTTGTGAGAAGCCAACACGTTCCTCACCCAAAAGGCTGCCCGTCCCGTCCTATTCCTAACCTAAAGGGGCGGCGTGCGCATTTATAAATGCTCGAGTGTCCCTCTCCCACCCGCTCACGAACTCTCAAACCTAAAAACCTTCTGTTACTTAAACATTTCGAAGGATAACCTCCATCATAAGAGATTGTAAAAGTTAAGATTAAATATATAACAAATTTAAAACATTTTTATTATTTTCTTCTTTGATTTAGTATATCATAAACTCAAGTAGTATGTATAAAAACATTGGAATTTAAGTTTGTTACCAGATGCAATTGATTAATTTATATAAATTATTTTTTGCAATTAAATTTCAACAAATCTTCTTATAATTTTTTTAGTTGGATTGTTTATATAATTTATACTAAATAACTGATAATTATACTATAAATGTCTCGTATACTGAAATGTATATTTTATTTTTTATTACTTAAAGTATGATTTTTTTGTATGTATTAATGGTATTTTTATTTTTTGTTTTACATAATTTTTGACGTGACAACGTCTAATAAAAGTGAGAGCTGGGAGGCATTCATCGAAATCGCGTAGTTACCCGAAGCCGTAACGCGGGCTTCGGGCGGCTTCGAGCATGTTCGGGCCTCTGTTGATGGGAGTGCGCTCGAATTCGCTCGGAGCTGGTTCGCGCATTCGAACGCTCGGTTACTGTAGCATGTCTTCGTTTCGGGTCGAAACATTCCCGGCTGAGGACACGTGAGCGAAGTTTGACGCGTGTAAAGTTGATTGTTTGTTGTCGGGAACTGTTTGAAGTGAATTTGTGCGGACAAATTTGCTAAAACATAACAATTTGACCACAAATTATTATTAATAATGTATAAAGTTGTTAATATTATCAAAAATTAATAAACTCTTTAAAAAGAAATTTGTACAAAGACGTTCAATTTATTTTGTTCGATAATTGCGACAGTAACCGTTTCAAACATAAGTCCCAGAAGACGCCACGCATCAAATCTCGCCACGCATTCTAGATGCAGCATCCAATTTATTTGTTTATTATTTTTTATTATTTATTTTATGTTTTTTTCTATATTAAAGATATTTTTTATTTAATATAGTTAAATATAATCTACCTCAATTAGCCAAATTAGGCTAGAGGTAGAAAAATAGAATATAATGAGATAGAAAAAATGTATAATATTATTTATAAATATTGTAACGGAATAAATTGAATTGAAAAAAAAAAACATATTACTATTCAGTTGAAATTTAATTAAACTATAATAAAATCAGTCATGTTTCATCTCTTATATGCTTGTATTAATCTCACCTTTTGTAATTTCTGATTATAAAAAAAAAGTAACAGAAAAAATAAGGAAATAAAGAAAATAGTTATAAAATAAATAAAAGCAATTATAATATCATAAATAAGAAAAATGGCAAATGTTCACTGTTTTATAAATAATCACATTAATTATAACGAAGAACGGAATTAAATATTTGTTAAGTTAATTGCATGTTTTGTATCATGTTCACATGATACAAAAGTATTACGAAACGTAATACTGCTGTAGCTTAGGATTCATGAATTATTTTGAAAAGCTGTTTTAAAAATTTTCAATGCAACTACACTATAAATGTTTGTGATATAAATTTTTGAACGAAATAAAATTGAAAATAAAAAAAGAATAAATTCGTAACTCGGAATAATACACAGAAAACAAATCTGATTTTGTATTTCAAACTATTTTTCAAATATTTCTGAGCTTAGGATGAATTATTTAGTGGATTTTTTACGGGTAGATACACTGCTGTCGAATAGCAAACAAGAGGATGCAACCAGAATACAATATATTCAGATGTTATTCGACCATGCATTATTTAAACACAAATTATGTTTGATAAAACTTTGGTGTTATACGTCTGAAAATTAATGTTCCACACATTATTTGTAAAATTTTAAAATAAACTTGGTATTCATAGCTGTCTAAAGAAGTTGTAGATAACAACACCAAACATATCTGCTAATTATACAAACTGTATAAATGATAAATATATTTTTTTCTAGGTAACGCTGTAAAAGGATTTTAAGCCAGATTAATTTCTTTGAAAAATAAATTGCTCTAAACATGAAATATACTGCAAGATAAGCTACGCTGATTTACCGTTACACAATATTTCTGTATATATCTATAGTTATTAAAACAGTAACTAGAAATTTCTGAAAAATGTACGGTACAGTGCATAATAATCCTTGATAAACATACAATCACTGTCAGCATTTTAATTTAGTTGTCACCGGAACAGTGATAAATTGACACAATCCCAGACTAACATAAGAGACGACGCCGAGATGAGCATGTTAATGAAGACGATCACAGGTGTCAGCCGATTGATAAAATAGAAAATTTCCTTGTCTAACTACACCGAACGCTAGGTGTTACTGCAGGAGGTCCGCTGATGGATGCCAAACATTTGTCAAAGGTGACGTCATGGGATTTGTCCAATTAATAACGGTCTATAAGTACGACAGACCCCTCCCATCAATAATAGTTCATCTAGCAGGACTTCGTCCGTCGCTACGCCCTCTCTCACTCACCAACACTGTAGATTTTTTTTTTAATCTTTTGCCGACAGAGTTCAAGGTAATCCTAACTTTCAAACACTAGTGATACAAGTATAAACATTAAAAAATGAATAAATAAATACATTATTTGGAACAATTAGAAAATCTAATTTTCTTTGATTTTTGCTGTAGGTATGAGTTACATACATAATTTCAACGAAAAAAAAAAATCAAAACAGTTTTATTTGCAACACTTTTTTTAATTTTAACTTTTTTATTTAATCCTGATTAAGAAATTCCCATAAAAATTAACATTCATGAAAAGGTTAATGGAGATTCCGCTCAAGATTTCAAAAAACCGGTAAAAAAATTATTGGCTTTAAATTGTTCGAAATAAATATTTTATTAAAGACAAAAACACGAAAAAAATAATTTAATAATAAAATACAAAATTTCAGCTGGGGAGAAGAGCAGTTAAAAAAATGTTTAAAAAAGAAATAAGGTTAACAAAGATTATACATTCAAAGAAAAAACTGTTTTCTTTATTTTTTCTTAAATTTTTAATTTTCTGTTTTTAAATTTATGTTTTCTTAATTTTTAATTAAATTAAAAATTTATTTAAATTCAAAATTATGCGATCATCAAAAAGCTGAATCATTAATAATACTTAATTTAATTAGGCAAACTGAATAAAATGTTTATAGCTCAACGAAATTAGCGAGTAAACGTGCGAATTTATGCATATGATATAGATACCAAAAAAATAAGTTTGGAAAAATCTCACAAGAGAATTAATTAAATACACTAGTTTTAAATGATTCTTACATTAATTCGAGGATAATAATATTTTCATTTCATTATACAACATATACTACCAATTCATTTAAAAATAATGAGCAGATTGTTTGAAATTAAATTTACCTTGAATGAAGTAATTCCCACCGCGGTACCGTGTAAGATGGGATTACTAAAAAATGTTATAAAAGAAATATGAGTTGGCCTTATTCTTTTATCAATTAATTTTTTTTTAAAGAAGCTTCAATAACGTCGCTTTAAACAGTTCACTGCATTCTTATTGTTCATATAGTTATTGGCCAAATGCTTTTCAGTCATTTTATAAATTCGTAGATAGGTGTAATTAACCTATTTATTATGAGTATATTAGTAAAATCCTGTTTGAAATATATCAAACAGCGTTCGTAATTTTTCGAATAAATTTTGTGTGGGATCTCTGTATGGCTTTTCTTTTTGAAGTGACAAAAATTTCCCATAATTCTATTCAATATATCTAAAAACATTAGAAAACTGAATATTATAGTTATTTGATGCATGCTTTTTAATATCAGTAAACATTTATTTCCAATTACCCAATAGCACTGTTTCTGTTTTTTGTTTAAAATGAAGTCAGGATAAACCTAAGTTTATTGCTCTGACATCATACTTTACCTAAGGAGGAATTTGGGGATTGTTGAAATATACTAGTAGACAGTGATATTTTTAAACGAAATTGTTACGTAGGTGTTTTTTCTTCTTATTAACGTCTTGTAAATGTTGCGATGTCATAGCTAGATATCATCCAAGGAATAAACAACGAAGTCGTCCGCGAAAGTTAACGCGGTTGCCATTTCTGAGTTAAATTTACTTCTCAAATTTTCATTGCTATTCATATAATATTTAACTTATAATGTTAAAAGTTTACTACAGGATTTGAGCGTGAGTATTTCTTAATAGAAATAAAAAAAATGGGATGAGTTCCACCACTGCCATTAGAAACTATTCTGTTCCACAACATCTTGATTAGACATATTAATAATATTGTAACAAGACCGATATCGTTACATCGGTCTTGGTCTCAGGACCGTTGTCCTGAGTAACAGATACCTACTAATTAACAAGAAAATAGCAGAAAATATAATAATGGGAGGAATCCAGAAAGGGGCTAAAAGGAAAATCTTTTGTAAAGGTAAAAGGTCCGTTTAACAATGGTCTTTTGAAATACTGTCCACAGAAACACTTTACAGATGTTGTTCGTGAGAAGAATTACCGGACCAGGTTAAGGAATGCATGGAAACAAAAGACCTAGGTCAACCGTTCTCACGCTTCGAGTTGGGTCCTGTCCGGCGGAAGATCAGTTGAAAGCAGTCTCTGAACGAGACATTATGATGTAAGTCTGCGAGATGTCAGTCAGCGAAAGAATTCTGCGAGGAGGTCAGTGAAGAAGCGAATTTCTAGGCGTACACTTTCAACGCGGATAAGGTCACGTCACAAGTAACTATAATGCGGACAGTACATGAAAAAGAGAAATGGTTCGGCGAGTTACTGTTAGACTAAATGAAAGAGATAATGTACTAAATTCCATTCATAAATTGTTAGGGTAGTTTTATTTGTGAATAGCAAAGGTATTTGCTTAAAAGAACATTATGTTTATCTTATCTATTGTACTACTGTTGTTAATACAAAACTAGTGATTAAAGGTGTCAAGACTAGCGGTCATGCTATTAATGTATTTTGTCAATGGGACTGAATTCTGCTTTTCATTATTCATCTACCTGTGAATAAATCCTGAAGATTACTTTAAATTCTGTTTTGAACGTCATCACTGTTTATTATTATTGACATTTATCATAAGTATTATTATTGGTATTGTGATTATTGTTGCGGTTGTGATTAGTATTTTTATTATTTTTTTTTTTTTTATTATTGTCGTTTACTGTTATTATTGATTTGCCTTATCTTACTTATTTCTTAAACTAATAAATTGTAATTATATAAACACTTTCAATAGTCAATCTCTCAATAACCTAATCAAGACCGCGAACACGCAACAGTATTAATAAATATAATTTTAATTTATAATTCTAATTTAATTATTATTAAACAGTTAAGTATTTTAATAATATTCAATTTCAAATATCTTTCATAGTTAGTTGCAAAAAAGATAACCGTTTTGGATTATTAGCTTATTATAAACTTTTGTTTTTAATTTTATTTTTAAGATACTCTCGAAATAATTTCTCAATAAAACAAATAATTTCTTAATAATTTTTCTTAAAATATAGTAATACTATAGTACAAGTTATATAAAATAAAAAAATTTCCTTAATTTTAAATCAAACTGCTGCATGAATTCGTTGGTAATTGATTTTTTTTTCTTTTTTTTTTTTGCCACCGCGACCACTTTAGACATGGCTTTAGAGAATGAGACAAAATGGAATTTTGTAGCGTGTAACACTGATTCAAATATAAAAAAAAATGATGTAAAATATAATCTGAAACACCATAACAGGCCTTTTACATCCACTAACAGAATGATTTCTCTTTTGGGATATTCTTAATGTCATAGTTATTAGATAATTATCTAAATTTTTTAAAACGTTTAGTAGCTTTTCTAATTATCTTTGAATTAAATTATAGTTGTTCATATTTCGTTGAATAAAGATGGAAAATTTTATTTTCAGTTTTTATTGTAAATCATTGCACCCAGCATCCGACCAAACTTCATTCATAACGTTTTAATAAATTAAAAATTGCTTTAACTACTAACATTGAAATACCAGTTTCAGTAGTTGTTTGTATCTCAGTGATTTAATAAATAAATGTTACATCTTTTTTAATTTTATTAAAGATATTAAAAAAAAAATTAACTGGTCAGAAAAAAATACAATCATTGAATCATATATCGTATCTGTTAAACAAGAACTGGATAAATAGATTCAGCATATGAAAATAATTGCTACTAATTGTGACTTTATTCAAATTTTTTTTTAAAGGAATACCTTATAAATTGTAATTATAATTATAATTAACTTATAGTTTAAATTGCGGGTTTATTTTGGGAGCTTTTATGAATAAAAGTCAGCCCCGCAAAGAGGGAATGAACTTTGAAATGAGTGAATATGTTTTTCGTTTTCATATTGAACTTACGTGAAATAACTGGATCTATACAATTAAAAATCTGTCAGTTATCTCATTACATCAAATAATGTACAACTATTTTATTGTTATTGCTTTAAGGAACGATTTAATTCTTTAAACCTATATGTTTATGATGTAATATTTATAAATTAATTATATAAAAAATATTCTAAATGAAATAATTATTTTTTTCTATTTGTGCTGAAGTGAAAGAAGTACACAAGATAAAGTATAGGTAAATTATAGATAAATACAAACATTACTATATTTATAAGAGGTAATTGTGGATTATGATATTTTAAAATTTTAAGACTACTCCACATTATAAATAAATTAAAAAATTCATGAAAATATTCAAAATATAAAATTGTCAGAGCTTACTTTGCCGGATCTTACCAGGACACGTGGCCTGAAATAATTGGAAAAAGTAATACGTTTGATTCAAGGCGTATCCAAAGACACACTTAGGTACGGATGACTGAAGAAATGTGCAGTGATTATAAAAAGTATTAAAAATAAAAACGGACATCTGTGCCGTACGAACATAAGTTCTTTAACTAAATACGATTCGATACAAGTTTTCAAAATCTGGAAGTATTTATTCACGGTAAAAGTTCTCAATATTTAATGATAAATAATTTTCATGGTTAAAAATTACTTTTTATTATCCCTAATTTAAGTATTTCCCAGTAACTTTTAGGTACTTTTTTTTTAATTTGAACACTTATAATGTAGGCTAATTTTATCTCGGTATTAGGTAATTCATTCTCGAAAGCCTACTACCATTTATTGGTTTTACTTTTGTCAAACATACATACGTGTAATGTTTTGTCATATATTTTGTCATATTTATTTAATATTTTGTCAACACGTACATATGTGTGTAATTAAGTGAATTCTGTAGGATAAGGCAGAAAATTATGAAACTTGAAATTAAAAAAAAAAAAAAATTTGTTTAATCCTCTTTCGGTAAATAATTATTTATAACACTTATAAATTATATTTATAAATATTTATTAATTTTATTTTTCTTAAACTTTGTGTGCACCTATATTTTGTTTTATAGCTAGTTTGAAGTTAACCATACTTAAAATAAAATTGTACAATACTAGTAATACTGGTACTGGTACTGGTACTGTACTGGTATATTACAAAATTACTGTAATTTTGTAATATACCAGTAAGTATATTTCAAAATTATATTTTATATGAGATCATGTACAATAAATAGTTGTAATCAAGGTAGCTTGTTATAATTTTTAGGCAATTTATATACGATATAAGTTTATTTTATAAATATTTATTTAATAGTGAAAATTTGTTTTCAATGTACCGAACAATAGTTATCCGACAACATGCTTCTGTTTGACCAAAGCCAACGAACGCCTCCATATAATTCCATAGTTGAAAATTACTATTATATTCTCTAACATATTATAATGTAGAATTGTACGTGGGATGAAATTTGAATGCATTACATAATGATTTATTATCTATAATAACACATAAGGTAGCCGAAATTTGTAAACATTGTATTTATTGTAACGTACAAGTATCAGGTGTTACTAATACAGAAAGTATTATTTACTTAGAAAAAATAATTTTTCAGAACCAATGCAAAGCTATTAGATAAGTATATTCAAGTATTTATAATATGAAACGCTTGAATTTTTTATTTGTTTTATTTAATTTATTTTTAAAGTTAATTATTAAATTGTATGAAAATTTTGTCGAAATATAATTCCTCTTTTAATCTCACTACGCATACACATCATAAAATTAATTTCACAAAATTTGATTCGGGATAATTATTATTGTACGTAGCTTCCGGGTGGGATAAGTTGCTATTAATAAAAAAATCGACATTTAGAATACCAATAGATTAATACGGGGACTCCCGTTCTTCTTGCGCGTGAAGATGCACACACACACACACACACACACACACACACACACACATATCTACTCATACAACAGGGTGTGAATGTGTGCGTGGATGTTAGTATGGATGTTCTGTTTTTCTTTGTTCACAGGGATGACAAGGAGTAGTACACCACCAGGAGAACGTAAATATGCACTTTTGTATAGAAGTGTATACTTGCTTCTCCTCTTCAGGAGTGAAGTTCCGAAATTCGTCGGACACGTCCCCCCGAGTCTGCGTTGTGCTTAATTGCGGGTCCGGTCTCGGGGCGGAGAAGAGCGGTGAGGGAATTTAGTCGGTAGGGGGCAGGCTGTGGAGTATGCTTAGTCGCTCAGCCAGGCTTCTTAGTTCGCTGGGTTTGACTAGCTGGGGGAGGTTACGGTCCCTGGTTCGGAGTCCGAAAATTAATCTTTTCCCATAGATAAATTTACATTAATTTGTCGCTTGGCTTCACACATTTTTTCTTTCTTATGAATATGTCAGCGAATCTAACCCAAATTAATTTCTCTGAAAGTAATGATAATTATTAAGCAGCCAGTTCCATGGTAAACAGAGGGAAGGTGTTTATTGTTGGGCTGAATATTAACACCTGCATTTTAAATTGGCATACGGTTAAGAATAAGTATATTCAGCACACTCTCTCTTTTTCCGTTTAGTCTCCGGAACTACTGTAAAGTATTACTTTTGAGGATGAATGAGGATGATATGTATAAATGTGAATGAAGTGTAGTCTTGTACAGTATCAAGTCGACCACTCCTGAGAAGTGTGGTTAATAGAAATCCAACCACCATAGAAAACCGGTATCCACGATCTAGTATTCAAATCCGTATAAAAGTAACTACGTTTACTAGGATTTAAACCTTAGAACTCTCGACTTCGAAATCAGATGATTTGCGATGTCGCGTTAACCACTAGGCTTACCCGGTGGGCTATATTCAGCACAGCAAAGAAATTAATGGGAAACCACTTCATTTCCCTTTATTTTTCCTATGAGGCTTATTAAGAGACGTTTGTTATTCCTACACGTGGTACTGATTGGCGTTTAATGTCACCATAACAGTAATAATAGTTATACTAATAATAGTTAAGGTATCTAACTAACGTTACGTTTATCACAGCAGAAGTAGAGCTATAAGAAATGCGGTATTTTAGTAGGCATTAAAAAAATCAATTAGTTTTAAAAACTTGAAATCGTGAAGGTTTTTGAAACGAATAAAAGGAATATGTTTTTAAAATAATATTCTAAAAAGAAGAAAGAAATGAAAAAAACGGTTCTAGACTTATAGGACATTTTTTAAAAGTTTAATAATAATAATATTATTTCTTTAAAGTGTAATTATTACAAATAATTTTGGTACGGTACATAATTAACAAATACGCTGTACCTCATTCACTATTAATCATTTTTATAATTTAATGAAAGAAAAATTAATTCGCTGGCTTTTTTTTGTACTTTTTATATAGTTTTTTTTTTGTTTTTTAATTTGAATCTTCTTTAATTGTCATTCCGATATGGATGTTTCTTATTGTGGGTGACAAAGTTATGCGGAGTTTTTAACACCACTGATTATACAAATATATATATATAAATCGCCAAAAATTTTAAATATAATTAACTTTTTGTAACTAAAATATATATTTCGTTAAATTCATTTTAAATATCTTACTAAAAAATTTATAAAAATTAAAAGAAACAATAAGTTCTTAATCATGAATTAATAATATTTCAATATGAGGCAGGTGTTGTGAACTTTACAAAAATATTCACCTTTGTTTTAGTAAATAAATAAAAAAATTGTCTTTTAATAATTCATTTTCATTTATTATCCATAAATAGTCCGTATAAGTAAATATAGAAAACGAAAAGAATGCAGTACTTCAGTAATTCACGAACACTCGTACTGTTCGAGCAATATAAAATGAATTTAATGGGACTTTTATTTTAACATAAACGTGGTTACAATTATAAGTTATTGTAAAGTTAAGAATTATTGGTCATGAAATTGTTAGTCTACCGATTCAGTAGTATGTAATTTAAGGGAAGTTGAGAGGCAACCGGAGACTAAGAGGAAGGTGTATTTTGACAAGCAAATATTTATAACTGTTTGAGAGGGTGGGTGGGGGTGGAGGTCGCTGGGATTTTTAAGATGATGATGAGGAAGTGGAGAGCGGTAAAGTAGCCGGCCAGGTTCTACGTGTGGTAGACGATGGCACAGTATAACGAACCGGTAGGTAAGCACAATGGAGCCACATGTGATAAATCACATCAACACAGCCTACGCAACATCCACCAGCGCGCAAGCGTAATTATGCTAATAAATACTGACAAATATCTCTCGCTTCGTTTTGCTTAATCAAAATCCGCGCCACAAAATGCTCAACACTCCCATCATTACCAGACAGAAAAGCAAAAAAAATAAAAATAAAAACATTCCGTTAAGGCCGAATTAATGAAGGATAAAAGGTGTTTGATTTCTGTCTTTCAGTTCTCGTATTTATAACTGTTATTAACTGTGGAATAAAAATGTTGCATATAAAATGTAAATTGAAATACAATAAAAATCTCAACTACAGGACTACAAACACTTCTTTTATAATTTATCGATTAAAATCGAACAATTCCAATAAGAAGCGCTTTAATGCTGTTGTAGTTAAGAAATATAAAGGTCAATATTTATATTATCCTTTCTGCTTTAGTTGTAAATTTCCTCCACAATGGCTTTTATAAGTCTAAAATGATCAAATGAAAAATTAAGATCAGTGAGAAATGAGATTAAGCTGGATAGCACAATCTGAATATTCATTTCAAACTTCGTATCACATGACAAATGCTATGAAAATGATACTTCATTTTGTAATTATTTATACAATTTATTATTATTTTGAAAACTTTTTAAACCGGTCGATCGGTATTTCAATCTGTTGAAAAAATTAAGTTTGTGAAATATATTATTGAGGGTAGAAAATTGACAGCTATTTATAGAAGTGAGAAATATGCCATAGAAGGAATACTCTGGAAGAGAAAGTAGTCTTTGATTAATTGCCTCTCTTTTGGATAAGTAATTTATTAACGGGCATAAAATAATTACAATTTGGCAGTGGGTCTGATCAGTATAATAGACTATTCCAAAGACTGTATCGTAAATTGAAGTTCAACAACAAAATTAATACGAGCACTCGCAAAACAATATTAAGTTATTATACCTCTTCTTTAATATGAATCTTCTATAATAAAAGCACATACATAAGTGAGTTATTATAATTCATTATAAGTGAGACGGTATTATAATAAGTAAAGGCCAAACGAATTTATATGTTTTGCAGACAGACCAGTGAAACTTGGGCCCCAAAATAATTTTAGCGTATATACCAAGACGCTCTTGTAATTTCAGGAAATAACTTATGCGATTAAACAACAAAACGATTTAAGTATAATTTCCGAATAAACTACTTAAAAAAACAACATTTTAGTGATATATAATATAAACACTAGCCAAAGTAAAGAGAACACTAATTTGTGCTTTTATTGAAGATTTATCATCATAGGGTTAATCTACATAGATGGTAGTCAATCCCATTTAAACAAAGAAATATCTTACAATAATCATAATCAGAATTGCTTAATAATAACATAAATAAGAAGTTAATTTTTTTTTTAATGTTGCTATCAATTCTTATATTCCTAGAAAATGTTTTTATTAAACTAAAGAAAAGATAAATTAAAAACATTTTGTATTTTAGTTTAAAATAAATACAAATTTTTATATATTAAAATCTCTAATGAACCATGTTTAGAAAACTTGACTTTTGAATTCATTTCTTAAATATTTACTTACGAATAAGATACAACTTGGAATCAAATTATAATCTTTTATTTTAGAAAATATGAGAGAAATTAAAAAAAAAAATTATATTTAATTTTTTTTTTAATAGATTTGTTAAAAGAAAGATTTAAAATGTAGAAGCTATTTCCCCTACAAACTATATATTTTTAAAAGTAATTAATTGTTCTTACATATATATACGGTTGTCATCAAAAAATGTTGTCTACACGATATGGTGTGTACTCGATTAAACTGGAAACTAGAAGGGACATTAAAAGGATTCTCTCTTAGGCAACGAGTGAAATATGATCTTGGCGCAGTTTTGGCTTGAATTTTATGCTAGCAGGGCGGATTAATAGAAAAGGACGAAAGAGGGTTAAAAAAAATCAAAGTAAAGAGGGTCGGAGGTAATAACTCGGGTGGAATGGGCAAAAGAGACAGATTGGGAGGCTATTGGGCTCGCGCAGTGTCCATGCGGAACGGAAAACACACATATAAGGGGTAGTTGACCAGTGTCCGGTACGCCCCGGAAAATATATGAGTCCACAAGTGAGGGAGAAGATATATATAGGTGCCGTTAGAGTGGCCCAGGATTGCTTGTTTACAAGACTCGCATGGCCCCGTAAATCTAACCCTCTGTTCACAGACCTTTATCCGTACAAGAATCAGGTGATTTCACATCCCACACCAACTTTTAACTGCTGTCCTGCCTTAGTTTGCTATATTAATGTGGATTTTGCGAGATAAAGTCATAAATTAATATCTTTTTTTTGTAAACATAAAAGTAAAGAAAGCAATAAAAATTTAATAAAATATAAATTTATTAATAATCGGAAAAACAAGAAAAAATACACTAGTTTGAAAAAAAAAACATAAAATAAAACCACACTTAAAATATCCGGCTGTAATTAAATAAATAACAAATAACATATTCTAGGTAATTCATTTATTAATGTAAAATGTAGAAAACTATATCTTATCTAGTAGCAAGATTTGTATTTCGAATTGTAGCAATTTATTCTATTTTATTATTTAAAAATCTTTCGATTACAAAAAAGAAAGTTAATTTTGAAATCTTATATTAATGAAATAAATTAAATAATCAGGAATATGAAACTTTGAAGCTGACTTATGAAAAATAAAATTGATACGCATTAGTAAATAAAGATACTACGCAAAGAAAATTAATTTTGATCGCTAAAGCTAAAACATCAGTTTAAAAAATTATTTTTAAATAATTTTGTGTGACGGCATTGTCTCAACGTAATAGGAAGATAATTTTAATGGTGGTTTCTTGGTTACCAATAAATACTTGATTTCCTTATTAAGAAATTGCAAATTATACAGTTGTTTACAACACATTAAATTTCAAATTTTCATAAATTAATTATAACTAACTTAAAATGCTACACACTATCAAAATTATCCATCATGGCATGGACCTTAATAAAATTCTGATGTTTGAGTTTTTGTTGCTAAATTTTATACCTTTCATGGCTGGATACTGTAAAACTGTACTTCCCAAGTTGCTAGTTAAAAAAATTTTAATCTAGGCATTAAGAGAGAGAAAAAAAGAGTGCAAGAGAGCTAATCTCTTTTTGTAAAAATTCAACCGTGATGGAGAAATAATCTTATCATACATCGTTGTCATCTAGTATTATCGGAAACATTTTTTGTTCGATTAACTTAATTTTACTTGATTCTATTTCATAATGGTTTCATCTATTATAGTTTCAAGCATTCTTGGATATAAGACTCAGGAAATAATCAGTTAGAACCAATAGATCTTCGTTTACCGTAACAACCAGCAATGGTAGTTAACACATCATTAAAAGTTGCTATTATCGTACAAAGAGACTACGGCAAATCAACTGCAGCTGGTCTACGTATACGGATTTAATATAGCATAAATTATTAAGAAATACGTAATTTTCAAACATTTGTAGTTTAAACGAAAAATTTAAAATAATATACAACATGACTAAGTAAAAGTTTTTTTCAGTTCGAATTTTATATTACCACTCCAAGTTTATTGTACAACAGGAACTCTGCTGAACAGTATTATTATTTTTTCTTCAAAGGTAAAAGTGATTGAATTTTAATTTCCTAACGTAGTATGGCCTTCTTAAAAGCTACAAGTATAAATTTAAAGATTTTTAAAAATCCCGACGTTAAAAAAATGAAATAAAAAATTAAAAAGAATAATAAAAAATAAAATTAAAAATTTTGAAAGTTTATGACATTTATGGCTCAAAACCTTTGGGCGAACATAACAAGTGATTCAATGAAAGAACAAGTCGATAGCTGCAATTGATACCAAGAAAATCGTGAACATATACCACACAGGTGAAACAAATTACCTCCCTTTTTTTCGCTTTGCTACGATTGATGAATATTACGTAGTAGATCATTCAATCAATATTGTTTAAACTTTAAGTAAGTTTTTTAAAATTTTTTACAATTTATTTCGTAATTCAGAGCATTCATTTTATACGGTGTTAGAAGTTACTCAATTTAAGACATAGAAATAAAGCTTACTGAATCGGAAAGTACTGCAAAAATAAGGTTAAAATTTGTTATTAACTTAAATTGTATTGAAACAAAATAATTACGCATAAAAATATTATAACAATGTACGGTAAAAAATCAACCAAATATACGATCAACTTTTAAGTAATGAATATTTTAGCACAGGTGATACATTTTTTTTTTAATACCAAATAAAAAAGTCAGAAAAAATATATTAAAAATGAATATAAAAATATTAAAAAAAAAAAAAAAAAAAAAGGCTAAAATAAGTAAATAAAAAAATACGTACATAAGAAGATATAAGAAGAGTAACAAATCAGAAATACAAGAATAAATACTATTAGACATTAAGTCATTATTTTAGAAATTAAGTTTTTAACAAATATTAAAATACATAAATATGATTTTTTCGATACACTAACTAGTATAGTACGGAGGTATTAGAAACAAATTTCTTTCAAAAATCTTCATTTTGGCAAGAAACTGGAAGTAGCCCATCATCCATTTGAAAAAACAATACTTTTTTATTTATTAGCTGAGAACAGTTCAACGTGATGAAAATTAAATCTAATATAATTTTTAGCTTACTACAATTTTCTGTAATTTCAGACGGAAGTTCCTTCTTCCATCTTGTATAGAATTGTTTGTTTATTTACCTTCATAGTGGCGTATTTGAGATACAGATTAGAGAGAAAAATAACTAAATCAAGTAGAATAGGAAACTATTTTTATAAAAAAACATTTTTTTGTTTGTTGAATTTTGATTAGCAGATGGGTAACAGGAAGAATCTGGAAATCGGAGAGACACTAGGAATTTAGTGTTTAATAATAAAGAAAAATGATAAAAGATAGACTAATCTGGTCCGAAAATATAATCATTATTTACTTATTCCAACTTAAAAAATCATCCACCTAAATTAGATTTCAATTATCATTAACAATTTATATTGTTCCAGATTACCGTTCGGAGAGCATATTTACTACTCTTTCCAATATGTTTTCTGAACCGTAGAATCAAATTTAAATAAACCCAAATTATATTCCTATTTTGAAATATTTCAGTGTTTGAAATTTAATTTAAAATGTTTGAAAAGTTAAAGAATATACCAATAATTTTATTATTAAACATTCAACAGTGTAAAAAAAAAATTAAAAAAAAAATACGTGACAGTAGACCCTGAGAATATCCCTTAGGTTGTATATCATCACTAACAAAATGAGAATCCACAATTAGGCATGGTACCTTCTACCATAACACATGGACACACATTTTTATATATATATATATATTATGTTGACGTAAAGAAACAATTGGGCTGACCGAATAATTTAATGATATATAGTCTACACTCTATATAACTGAAACTCTAATACCCCTATAAATCAAGAAAAAATTCAGATAAAAAAAAATTAAAATTGAAAAACAATCAAGAAAAATACTGAAAACACTACTGATTTAACAATGAAAGAAATCACTTTGTACCTTTGGCGATCGGTGTGAAGTTTAATTACTGGCATCGAAATAATATTTTATTATCTAATTACTTTTCTATCAACGTAAAAAATGTTTCGTTTATTAATAAAAATGTCTGTCTTAATAAAAGAAGCAAGAAAAACAAAAGAAAATTCCGTTTATCTTTCTTCAAAACTCAGTTTTACACCCTTATAAATACAAAAAAAAACCCTAATAAATTTAAAAATACTACCGATTAATTTGCTTAATAAGAAATATTTTGTCACTAGCCTCAGTTCATTTTCACGTGTTTGACAAATGAGAATTACGAAAAAACTAATGGTTTTCTGATCATTTTTTACTTTTCAAATACGGCTTGATAGTGTTTTGAAACGGATTTTATTATTATTTTAAAGCAGTTCTAAATTATATATTTACATTAAGAGAGGGGGAGTGAGAGGGAGAGAGGAGGATAGAGAGAGAGAGTTGTGTAGGTGAGGTTTTCTCACCTGTTTTTTTTTTATAATCTAATCTTTGTTTTCTTCTACAATTTGTTATTTTGTAAAAAAAATTATAGAACCTCTGTAGCAAAATTAATTAAATTTAACAGTCAGATTTTATTGCCTTCGTCCATACAACCTTTGGAAATTTTCAAACTTAAATAACAAAATTCTACGATATCTGGTATTTTATGTACGCTTTCTTAATTTTTATCGATGATGTGTAAATACGTACACAATAAACTGATAAATTTCTACAAAACGTTTAATATATTCGTGTAATAAAAACATTTTTTAAAGTAATGATATTACCTTTAAAATATGATATCCTTTTGATTTCCCTTTTTGTAAACAAATTACACAAACAAGCCTAATAAAAAAACAGCTACATAGAACACTTTGACATGAGACTTTTTCAATATTGATTTCATTTAGTTTGTAGCGGCGTTTTGCATGTTTATTACAGTTTACTTGTTTATTATTTTATACTTTTATTCTCGTCGCAGTTATTTAAAAAAAAAAAAAAAAAACAAAATTTGTAATTACCATTCAATTTCCAAAATAAAATAATACTTATTTTTAATTTTATCACAAATGTCTTAATTCATATTATTATGTTTAAAATAAAAGTACCAGATTTTTTATTTTAAACTTCAAAAATAAAAATCTTTTACTGGAACTGGTACTACTTAAAAAGTGACACGTGAAAAAGAGGACGGAGCTTTAATTTATTTTAACCGTAATTTGTACTGTTTCAAATCAACTAATGTCCGAGATTGTGCAGCGTATACTCTTTTCTTCAGATAATTCAAAGAAAGAAATCTGGTGGGGTTAAATCGGTTGATCTCGGTTGGTCACCAAGATCATTACTGGCGATGAAGTCAAAGAAATTTTCGATTCATTTTTTTAACTCGAAGATATGGCTCCATTGTTTTTCAAAGTAACCTCGACGTAGTACGATCTCATTCAAGGAATTCCATAGAAATGCGTCGTACTATGTGGTATTCAAATTCCTTTGGGAAATATTTGGATAACTAGTTTTTCTTCTAATATTACACACCAAACTCCGATTTTTTAAATGCGGCCCGAATGCGTATGTTCTCTGCAAATCGGCTTAGCCAAACACGTGATCCCAATGGGGAAGAAACCCTACGTGGAGTTACGGTAGCAATTCTACCCGGATGTACCTAGACTTGAGAGGCTTTACCGAAGATCATCCTCAGTACCTCAGCAATAAACACTTTCCAGTCTCGATTGCCTCGTCTCAGGATGCCATCGTTACGAATGCTACGAATGATATTCCAATCGGTGTACTACATTAGCGCAGTTAATCCAAGTATGTCAAGATTTGTAACAACCATCGCCAAAAACAAACAACAAACAGTGTTTTCTTTTAGCCTTATCTGGTTTCATTAATACTTGAACAGCCTTCATTCTGTAAGGGTTTAGCTTAGTTCTCTTCACAACTCTTTGACAAATCGAGAAAGTATGAAAGTGTCTGCTCTTCCAAGACTGATATACGATTACTCTAGTCTCAGCTGAACCTCCGGCAGTTTATATGGGCGATATTTTCTAGTTTCACTCACAAGATCATAAGTTGGAAGGAACCGCCTTTCGGAAGTTGCTTCCAACTTGTGAACCACCGCCAGTATCTTGGTGATCCAGCCTGATCTATTGCCAAACTAAATTATTCTTGTTGATTTCAACAAATAAGCTTGAAGCTTAAACATAAGACATACGAATGGAATTTTGTAGCATGTGAAAAATCTCATGACTGACAGGGATTTGAATTTGGGATCTCCGGATGAAATGCCAAGACGCTACCACTCTACACTCTCTCTCTTTATCTGTTTAGCCTCCGGAACTACCGTAAGGTATTACTTAAGAGGAATGAGGATGATGTGTAATGAATGTGAATGAAGTGTAGTCTTGTACAATATCAGGTCGACCGCTCCTGAGAAGTGTGGTTAATTGAAACCCAAC
>JAAAKQ030500058.1:0-20528 GCA_010016005.3 Zanna intricata | reverse complement strand
TATATATATATATATATATATATATACTGTCAATGAAGAAAAATAATTTTATTTAATGCGTATGTTAAATAAATTAATAACCTGTGTTATTTATTTGGAAATATCAGTTTTGTAATTTAATAGAATATGTTATTTTATTATTATTTTTTTTTTTTACCTCCGGAACTACCATTAAGGTATATCTTCAGAGGATGAGATGAATGAATTGTAACGTGTGTGAAAAAATGCCATGCCTGACCGGGATTCTAACCCGGGACTTCCAGATGAAAGGCCGAGACGCTACCACTCGGCCATGATGTGTATTTTGTAATCTATGTGTATTATGTAATTTATTATAATCTATGTGTATTTTTGTAATTTATAAAATGAGTCTGGGTAAATTTCAAACCAAAACAGGCTTTCTAGGAAGCCTTAAGGGATCAGCTTCTCTGCTTTGATATACTACTTAAGTTTAATAATCATGTAGGTTGCCAAATAGAATAATCAAAACAAAAGTAGAAAAAATAAAGAAATAATAGTATTTTGAACATGAAATATATCATCTTAAACTCATAAAGAATGTGAAATAATTGAAAAGATGAGGAAGTTTGGGATAAGTGTGTCTAAAACTCTAAAACTTCAAGATATATAACTATTGAATTGCAAATTTAAAAAATTCTGAACTGTCTATGGAGAACAGACTGCTGGTAATGAACACCATATTCAGGGAACAATGTATGTCAGAAAAGAAGGATTATGTGAAAACAAAGTTTAATGTTCTTTTAGAAAGAAGAAAACAGAGTTTCAGATTATTGTCACTGGGTAGAAAAGAATGTAAGATTGATAAGGAGGTGGAGAATAATATTGAAAAGAAATATATGGATCTCAACGATGCTTTGATTAGTTTAGCAGAAACAATATGCATAATAAGTAAGATTAGAAATGAAAGAAAAAGAATAAAATGGTGACATAAAGAGGTTTAAAAAATATGAGAAGTATATGAAAAAGGAAATATTGAAGAAGTATATAAGATTCAGTTTGGAAGAGGATTGAAATGAGTATGTAATCAAAAGAAATACAGCAAAGCTTGTAGTAGGGGTGGAAATTCAATGATTGGGAGAGCTTGGGCTCTCCCAATCTTAATATTATGAATAAATATTTGATATCCCAATCAATATTAAATAAAAGAGTATAGAGAGAATTAAAGAAATTTTGTTGACAGTCATGATTTTTTTAGGGTAAATTTGGAAAATGGGTAATATTTCCTAAGAATAGAACAATGAATGACCAGGGATATACTTTGATATAAATTAGAAATCAGCTTGAGAATAAACAAGTGGTATTCTGGAGAGGCAGGCTAACAGTGGACTTCTTATTTTTGATGAAAGAACCAGTTTACTAGGTCATGATGGAAGATGGGAGCTGTAGAATGATAGGTGGTGTTCTTGGATTTAAGACCTGCATTTGATATACTATCAAGAGAAGAATCATGGAGAGCATGACAGAAAATATGTGCTTCTGGGGAAATTATCAGAAAATTAAGAGTGTGTATAGTTGTGTGAAAGGAATAGGTATGAAGTCAGAATAGATGGAAAATATCTCAGAAATTCAGTATGTACGCGAGGGCATTAAAACAAGAATGGTAGCTTCAGATAGCTATTATTTGTCATTTTAATGAGGGATGTTATTAAATGGTGAAAGATAAAACAAAAAAAAAAAAAACAAAATATGGAATTGGAGGATGAAGCCTGTACATGTGCAGCTTCTGGTTTGCCATGTGGCTGTGGTGGAATGTGAGGAGAGGAGTTGTAGACTGCAGTTACAGAATGGGGAAATGTCTTCCAGAAAAGGGGACTGATTATGAATCCTGCAAGATGTAAATTGATATGTGCTTCAAAAATACCAACTGAGCAAGTTGAAGCTTTGAATATAAAATGGAATTATTTGTGTTTAGAACAAACTGACATTTGTAAATATTTGAATTTGATAATTATTTTTAATGGGAAATAAAAGAGGATGAAGAATTTAACAGTAAAAAATGTGTTATGTAATTTAATAGGCATACAAGGAAGTCATGTGATGTCCGCATCAGATTTTCTATATATGTATGAATAACTACATCTTTGTTAATGTTATTGGTATGTAATTTGCTTACATGAGATGACTCTTAGATGTTGACACAATGTTTCTAGTAAAGGTTTTCAGTTATTTATATTGTTTTTGTTTAAAACTGATTCCAATGCAATGGACCTGATTGATGTAGAATATTGTGGAATTAAAACAATTCACTTTATATATTCCATAGTAACTGTGTTTATTTGATGATTTTATTCTGTGTGCAGTGGTGTCTATTTTATATTCTGTCCTGAAGATCATAAATTATCCAAATTTTTATAACTTGTGAGCTTTTTTCTGTGCCTTTGTTTATTTAGGTGGAATATCAAGTGAACTGCAATAGTTTTGACATAATCATGTGCATCAATGTATTTGGTTTAGTGATGAAGACAACAGAAAACTACCTCATTTCTTACTTCCCATTGTAAGAATGATATGGGATGACTGTTATTCTAGAGAATGGCTATGTGCTGTTTTCATGAGTGTCTTGTGATTCATGTAAGTTTTCTACGTTGTAGTTGTCGCACGCATATGTAAAAAACACACCATTAATATCTCTGTATCTAGTTTAATTTTGCCATATTAGTTTAAATTTTAAGAATTCTGTTATGAATAAACTAAGTGTTATATTTGAAGTGATTTCAAACAACCTCAAAAAAATTTGTCTACATACAAAAATCTTATGTTTTTCAGCTGGTTTTCAATTTTTTTTTTGTGGAAAAAAAAACTTTGATTGTTTTGCTTAATTATTAAGTTGTTTTAATGCTACTTATAAAAATGAAAATTTTATTTTACTTCATTCTCCTACTTGTAGGGCAGTAATGTTGACAATTTCCCAAAGCATATTTAAGGTCTTGAGAGAAATACAATCTTTCTCAAAAACTATTGGATGAAGAGGTAAATTTCTTGATTGATAAAATTAATTTTTCTACAGTTAAAAATAATCAAGTGTCTGGTTTCATGAGAATATCAAGAAAACTGAGAATTTTTAAAACAAAATTTGAAAAATATTATCTGATTGATGATTTGTCTTTTGTAAAAAGTATAAATCTAAAGTCTTCAAATTTTTTAATTGATGGCAACAATATGAAAATATGTTGAAAATAAATATTTTCACTGAGATTATTTTTGTTTTCAACAGTTCATATGTATGATATCGTTCAAATCTCATTTTGTAATTGAAGGTAATTTTCAAAAATAATTTCCCTATAAGTAGATAAATCCCTGTTCTGGTATGAATAGGAATAACATCTGAAAAAATTATGAGACCGCAATGAAAATATCTAGCTTAATGATATAGTTCCTCATTAAACCTAACAGTTAATTGATTACCTTTATTGATATATATTAAGGCTGCTGATTGGAAAAGGATGTTCTATAAGCGGATTTACCTTATAATCAAAGCTTATATTATAACACTTTCCCTTCAATGTTGTTTGAAGAATGGAGATATGTAATGACTAACCAGAAAAAGTTCAGGAAAATTAAAAAATGTAATTTTCAATAGGTCATTCAAAAAATTTAGTAAATTGGCTAATAGAAAGAATATTGTGTAAAACATTTTGTGTTATGTGTTAAAGGAAAGTAGAAGAAAATGTGAGAATTTGGTGTAAAAAACCACAAATGAATTTTGTAACATACAAATATTTTTAATTTATTACATGAAATTTCATTAAATTTTTCTACTCTAGATGTAGAATCAACAGAATTATTATCTCTTTTTTCAGTTTCAAATAAGTAAATATTTTTTCAGGGACTGAAAACTTGTTAAAAATTTTTCTTCGAAATTTATTCATGGATTATCTGGTTTTTTTAATACATAATTCAGTTATTTGAATCTTATTCAAACAAAAGAAATAAAATACTTGATATGTAATCTAATAAAACTTAATTTAAAAGATCAAGTAATTATCAAGATAATAAAAAAAATGAACAAAGCCGCCATTTTGATATTTAAGAATGTATAATAGCCTTAATTATTTATTTATATCGATATAAATTTCTTTACCAAATATTATTAAGATATTTCAATCGGCAGTTGAAATGTAAATTTATATTACAAAAAGAGGAAAAACTGAAATGATGAATAATGAAAGGAGAAATAAATTTATTTATATTAACTTTTTTTGTTTATTTTCTCGTGAATCAGCTTCTGAAGTTTAGATGCTATGTTCTGGTACACTCTTTATGTAGTGTAATCTTACACAGTTTAAGAAAAGGGTGATGGTATCATGCGGACTCCCTTCATGATTTAAATAGGGATGCGTATAGCCTATATAACAAATTGAAGGGGCCAAATGTTACTTGCAGTATAGTTTTGTTTTGATGATAATTTTGTATAATTAGTCAAAAAATAAGACGACATTAATTAAAACTTTAGTTTATCTTGTTTTTATAAATATACAGTTATTGTAAATTGTTAATAAAATTAATTTTTTCTTCCAATTTAAAAAAAAAAAAATATATGTAAGATTAAAATTTTTGTATGTTTATTAAATTGGCCAATAAACATTTATTTTTATGAGTTTTATTAAGCTTATCTAATTTTTAAGTTATTTAATAGTGAATTTAATTCATACGATCGAAGTCTTCAAGTAACTAACATAATCTTTGTATATATATGTTTTGACAATATTTATTCTTGGTAATGTTATCGCATTTAATATTTTTAGTTAATGAATATTAAAAAGTTACAAAAAAATATGTTGGTACAGATCTTCATACAACATATAATTTGAATGAAATTGGTATCATAAAATGTACGATTTACATAAAGTTAAGTACATAAAATTATTGCATTGCGTAAAATATGGACGTATATATTCAGTTTGCTTTATGTATATATATATATATTTAGGAAGAGAGAGAGAGAGAGAGAGAGAATGTAGATATAATATATATGTCTTTTAGTTACAAAAATTACTTATTAAATTTTCTTTGATTGTGTGTTTGATTGGTTTTTTTATTCCATTTTCATCCATTCCTTCTTTTCAGTCTCTCTCTCTCTTCCTCATCGTAATTCTAACGTTCAACATCCTCAATCACCTGCTTTATAAATTTCTCTTCCCTTACTCTTTCTTCTTTCTGCTCTTCATTCTTGAATCGAATTCACCAATCTTGAATACCTTATTTATAATATAACTTATCAATCTTGTCCGTCTTTTTACAAGATTCATTTTAAAAAGTTCTATTTTTGGAATTTCCTGATGCCTTATTGAGCATCATCATTCGTTACCATCCACAGAAATATTTTCAAGAGTTGTTTTTTTTATTCTTAAATTATATGTGATACCATTTTATTTCTTTTTCATATAATTCCTGGCCTCTTTAAAAAATCTACTTTTGATCTTTTATACACTTGTTCGTATTTTTGGATTTTCTTAGTAATGTTATTAATAATAAAATTACGTAACTTCTCGTATTTTATGTTTACAGTTAGAACACAAAATGAGGAGTTAAATGCTGAGTTTTAACTACATTAAGTGCTTAATATGTAAATGAATTCAGTACTTATTTATTAAAAAAAAAAAATAAAAAAAGGCTAATAATAATAAATAATAACAATAGGTTAGAGTTATGATAACGATTTATCTGGATTATATTTAGTTGGATTTTGTACATTTTTTCTAAAAATTAAAATTACATTTTTTAAAAATTCTATGATTATTATTATTATTATTATTTTTTGCTAACTGATATTATAAAAATGTTTACAATTCTAAACTTTATAATAGTAAAATATTATTTAATTATTTACTTGATATCAAAATAAAGTAAAAAATTTGTTTGTTAAACGAAATATAGGATTTTTTTTTTTACAAGTATTGCAAATATTCTTCGGCTGTTTCATTTGTTTTCTCATTCTTTCAAATTATTGTTTTAAAATATAATTTAACTAAATAATTACTTTTTTATAAATCAATTATTTAAATTAATGTATACATACTCTCTACTACTCTCTCTCGGCTATATACTAACATATATATATATATATATATATATATTTGTTTTAAATATTTAATAATCATGGTACTAATTTTCAATATCATAAAAAGTTATAATTTATCAAAATTTTACTGTTAAATATTTTTTAACTTTTAAGAAAATAATATAATGAATAACTAATGATGAATTTTTCAGCTGTACTGAAACAAGATAACCCAATTCTATAAAATTTACAGTTTATTACTTCAACATATTAAGTTCAAACTTTTTTTACTCTTTTTTTTAAATGATTCGTTGTCAGGGCGGCTTATCACAAAATTAAGAGTAAATTTAAAAATAAAAGTAAAAAATTAATTTTTTTTCAAATAGCCCGTAATATTGTAATTGAACTGTGAATTACTAACATTTTTGATTTATAAATTAAAAAAAAGTCAATAAAATATTTTATCATTATTACGTTTAAAAAATTAAATTTTATGATTAAATAGTTTTCAACGTTGTTACTGGTGGAAGAGGTTAAAATTGTAAAGCTATTTATAAATACCACAAAGAATCAGTAATACCATTGCCAGTTTTTTA
Organism: Zanna intricata; assembly: GCA_010016005.3. Taxonomy (NCBI): domain Eukaryota; kingdom Metazoa; phylum Arthropoda; class Insecta; order Hemiptera; family Fulgoridae; genus Zanna; species Zanna intricata. The sequence goes on along the minus strand of JAAAKQ030500058.1, from coordinate 13,910 downwards.
TTTATTACATTCTTTAATGTGACTGATTATATTTTCTATAAAAGTAATCAAAAAAGAAAGAATATGTTGTGTGAAAGAATATTTTCAGGAATTCTTCACACCTTCGATACAGAAATAACCATATACTATAGTAATTTTAAACTGAAAAAATGAGTTTTTAAATTATGGTTTTTTCTCCTTTTTTTTTTGTTTGTTAATCTTAAATTGTTTTTATTAATTAAAATATTATTATTACTTTACTTCTAGAGAAGAGTGATACATGGATCATTCAAGTACCGATTATATGTCAATTGGTCATCAATATTAATACACACACATACAAGTAAGGTTAAACATGTACACATACACACAGATACGCGGCGCGTGCGTACAGTAGTACATTCAAATACCTATATTCTTCTTTGTGTGCATTTGTGAAAATGTGCGTGTAACGCGTGCGTAGATTAATAATTCATTTTTAAAACTTATTAATTTAAGGTTTTATATTGTAATTAACAGTAATCAATAATTATTTAATAAAACAGGCTGCGAATTTTACATATTATTTAATATATGCGTGTATATTTATTGACCGATTTCGGTATGATTAGGGGTGCGTAAAGTTGGTAGCAGTGGTTCCTATAACAATTAGGAGACATGGAAGAAGAATATGATGCGTAAGTGGGGCGGGGGAGATCCACTTCACGCCGGGACGTGGACCTGCGCTTACATGTTCGTTGTGGTGTTGTTGCTGTAGCATTGGGCTTTGGATATTGTGACAGTGTCATGTTATGAAGGACTGAGAACGAGTCACACTTGTTGATAGCTATTGTGTTTATGTTATTAAATCGTATCTTATCGTAACATCAAACAGATTATGGACATAGTGCGATCTTGAAAAGGTAAAGAATTATACATTTTTTAATATTTAAAATAATACATATATAATTTTATTGCAATAAAATTCAAAACTTATAAATAAAAAAAAAAGAATAAGTGTTATAAAATCGTGAACGAATTACTTTCAATAAAAATATGAGCAGAATATTTTTCTTCGCTTTTTTTTTATAATAATCTATTGTAAACTTGTTGAATATATGAATTCCGAAGGTAGGAAACACGAACAATTTTCCCGGCAAAATTCAAATTGATTTCAACCAAAATATCCTAAAGTAAATATGGAATAAAATAATAAAACCTTTCAAAAACCATTATTATAAAAGAAGTTATCGTTTATCAAAGAACTTTTTTATATTCATTGAGTATAAAAATGAGAACTACCTAAAAAGCATTCTATGAATATTTTATAAAAAAATTACTCGAGAATGTCGCAGAATAAGTTAGGTTTCATCATCGTCGCTTGAAAACAATACCGCATGAAACGATAAAAGATTTTTAACTATAAATCGCACACGATTATTTAGTTAAAATAATAAATATTTTCTGATTACATAATCTTATTTTAACAGAATTTTATTTTCAAATTTAGTTAATTAAATAAACAAACGATTTTACATAAAAATATATATTTCTGTCTGATTTTCACAGTTTAATCAAATTTATATTAATGAATTTTTTTTTAAATATATCATTTATTTAAATGTATTTAAAACCGAAAATAACTAAAATTTATTTATTAATTTATTTTTCAATAATTTATATTTTTTAAACCTTAACTATTTATTTTATTTATTGAAATAAAATAACAAGTAACTCTCAACAGAAGTTTATAGAAAGTAAAAATCTGTAACTAGATACGCATTTCGACTGTTAAAACATCATAATCAGTAATTATGAAGGAATTAAAAAAAAAATACAAATACAGATGTGAAAAATGTTACAATACAAATTACCTACATTTACGAACAATAAAAAAAAAACAAAAAAACAAATTATAATAATGTGACCTCGCTTTGATCAGTATAACTGGAAATATACCAGTAAGCGTTTAGATTGTTGACAAATTATTTAAAAATATAAACTGCGGTATCTAGAATTAATAAAACTGCGTTATCTAGAATTAATAAAACTGCGTTCTCGCATCATCAGTGCGTTTCGCGTAATATTATTGCGTAATTATTACGTAAAACGAGACCTATATTAAATTCAAGAAAATTTGGAATACTGTGTGAAATATAATGATTAATATAGAATTACATAGAAAAATGTTTTAATAATTTATTTTTTATATAGTGGTTTTTTTTCAACATTTATTTGTGTATGTTTTTTATTTAACGTTGAATTTTTAGAGTTATTAAAATTTTATCTTATTTTGATTCTATTTCATTCAAGAATTAATGCTAATAATTGACCGTATGAATCGAGTATATATATATATATATGTTAGAATAAAAAAAAACAACATCGATACCTCGCCGAATATATGCTGCAAGAAATCTATTTTTAAAATTATATTACTGTGTAGGTATCTAAAATATTCTACTAAAAGTTGTTTAAGCAGGTTTAGATATCTGCTGTTAATAGTAAAAGTTTAAGACCTTACTTTGTTTTCCAATTTATAATGATTTTAATGTTAATTAAAAATTTCTGTTATAATAAACTTATTCTTTAGTTTCATGGATACATCGACTTTAATCAAATGTTTGTCTCCTTAATCGAAAAGTTTATTTAAAAAGTCGTTATTCTTAAATACATTACTATATATTTTTCTGGTAATATATTTGGGTAAAAGACCTGAACGCATTATGTATTCATCGAACTCATACCTTAAATTATCTCTTCAAAATAAAAATAAATCTATTAAATAAAGAACTTAAATTTATTTAAAATTTTTAGTTTTAATCTTTTAGCAAATTTGACGTCGATTCTCTAATTTTCAATGGTTAGCGAATTTAATTGGCAATCGAAAATATTTATTTAAAAATTCGATATTTCTAATTAAAGAAAGAAACATTAATTCTAATTTAAACAAGATTAGTCGCGGATAAATACGGCAAACCGCGGGTATATATGCTGCGAGGTATTGATGTTCATTACTTTTATTCTAAAAATATATATCCGTTTCATAGGGTCAATTATTAGCATTAATTCTTGATAATAATTACATACAAAGCTAAAAAAACTTAAAGCTATGAAAATTTAGAGTTTTCATAATGATATCTTCAAAGAAACCACTATTTAACAACTTTTAATATGATAAAAAATTACGTCAACTGTTACCGTATTTTTCCCCTAAATAGTTTACGAATTTATTTTACTTTTATCTAGATAATGTTAAAATATCTGATAGACTTTTTTTTTTATGTCCTCAATAAATGATTTATGATGTTACTTTTATATAACGGTGCTAAAGAACACAGCGAAAATTCCAAAAATAATAGAAAGAACTGACCGACTAAATGATCAAACGTTTCGAAAATCATATCTCTTTTTAGAAGAAACATTAAATTAACGCTCTCTATAGAGTTATTCTGATATGCTAAAAAAAATTTCATTAGGTATTTTATTTTTTTTTAACAAAAAGACAATTTTCCAAAGTATCATGAAGTACCAGAATTATGACAAACCTGATAAATATATATTAGTTTTATATACTCGTAAGTTTAAAAAAAATATATTATTAAAAAAATATTTTTTGATAAGAATTTCCTGAGCACGTACATTTTTTACTGATGGAATATAAACTGTTACGTTTATTTTAGTTTTAGTTCTGATTTACGAACATATTCGAATTCCTAATAGCTTTAGTGTCTCTGTACCTTTGTCTTCAAATTATCACCTGAATTCCTAAATGCTCCAAAGTGAATGATAATTCCATCGCTTTGGAAATTAATGATCTATTAATAAACAAATATACGATTATATACACTGTATAATTGTATATCCTACTCCTAGGATTTAAAAGGGCATTTATATACGGCATATATGCCGCATATAAATGCATTATATGCATAGTAAGGCATATAATATGGATCTAGGCATTTATACATGGATCTGTGCGCGTGCGTGTCTTTTTTAGCTTAACACCGGAATGTACCGATCACTGCCGGAAAATCCCGATTCGTTAGTACATGTCTCGTGGTGGTCAAGTGTATATTTGTTTTGTTATTATAAATCGATATAGCGCATATATATCGATATGTATGTGAATTATACATTAATAATAATAATATTTTTATATTTATGTGATTGTTTTTCTTTATAAAATAATGAACTATAACAAAAAAATAGGCACCGAATGTACCGATCACTAGCGGAAAATCCCGATTCCTAAGTATTAATTTGTAGAGTTAAATTTCTAATTTAACTTTTGTTATATCAGTTTTCATTATTCAGAAAAAAATATTTTTACACAAGAGGTAATTTCTTTTCAACTTTTTGGACATCTAATAATTCCATAACGAGACGCCGCCCACCAGGGCAACCCGCCCGGAGGGCCTAGCTGCGGAGGGCGTGTCCACGGCATGCTTCTGCCGCTAGAACAATTACTATTTAAAAAAAAAAAAAAGAAAAATTGAAATAAATTATATAAGAAATTATTTTACTCTAATTATTTAACTCCATTAATATTTCATGTAATATATATTATGTTACTGAATAAGTAATTATGTACGTGTAAAAATCTCGCTTAAAAATTTACTTAATTTAATAGTGGGAAATTGATGAATTTATTTGATGAATTATTTATTGAATTTATTGCTAAAAACAATTAATGTTACAAACAAATTCGTGATGAAATGGTTGGAGAATATGTTACTGGTTTTTTAAACAATAAATTTTATTTCATTAAAGAATAAGTAAATTTTAAAAATATTTCATCATTTACTCCTATGATATCTTTATTGACAAAACTAAAACAAGATAAATTTCTATCAACTTTGTAGTTAGTATAAACGTAAAAATGTATTTCTTCAGTAATCTTTCTTAATTTTTTGACAGATAGTTTTTTTTTTACTATTCGATAAATTTTTTAAGTAGTTTAAATTAATTTTTATTCCATCTAACTCGATCCTTTTTTTTTGAAAGTAAATAGCACAACTTACTTCTAGGATATAGAAATTTACAAACAGATTTATTTGATAATTTTTATTTCTGTTCTTAGTAATTAACAAATAAATAAAAAATAAAATGATATATTGAAACCATTTGTAACTGAATTTTTCATAGCATTCATCAGCTTCCTCTTATAAAAAAAATTAATATCATCGGCTTTCATATTCTGATCGAGATATATGAAAATAATAAAATACTTCATTATTTTTCATAAAGTATAATGTTGTTAGAAAAATTATGTTCAAGAAAAAGCTTATAACTTAAAATATGCATGAAGATTTATATTTTTAACATACTATATCTATTAGGTAAAAAAAAAAAAATCGGGAAATAAAATCTAAATAGACGATTACTTTTCAAAAACAGTATATATATATATATATATACTGTTTTCGATGATATAAATATTTAAATATAATATACAATAAACAAAAAAACAGTATATACAACAGTTCGTTTTATTCGATAATATAAATATTTAAATATATATACATATATATAAATATATAAGAATACTAGCCATCCCGTCCAACCGGAACCTGGAGTCCCAGGGCCCAGGCAAACCCCGGAGTCAACTCAAGAGTTCCCCGGGGTCACGGGGTCTACCCCAGGGCAGCAGAGCTCGCTTCCGATGCCATTCTCGTCTACTGAGACGGCTCCGCCCCTTGGACCCCCAAACTATTCTTCTATCCTCTATTGTGAGAATAATGCCGATAAATAACGATTAAAGTCTTTAGGCTTTACAGAAACCTGAAATCTGAAAAAGAAACTAAATTACAAGAAAGAAAATAATAGTAGCTATGGTTACTTAAGTACACATACCTTTGACAACGAAAAATTCATAACTTATTTCTGTTGCCGTGGAAGCAGAAATGTAATAATGAAGTAAAAGGATTGATCTGTTTTTTTCGTTAATGACTATCTGTAATTTACAACTTCACCCCAATTTACAACTTCTCCATCCTTGGGGATGAAAAAATAATGAATATTTTAACCTTCAAGGGAGCTAGGGCCTTGGTTTATGGATTAAAACCTTCCGTAGTATAATACAAATGTTTCCTGAAAATTTGAAAGCAATCGATCGGTTGGTTCTTACAGATTTTTCGAGATATTTAAAAACAATATTTTAAAAAATATTGGCTAGTTATGCCAAGAATCATGAGTAAAAATTTGGTTGCGATTAATATAGTAGTTTTCTGTTTATCCCGAACAAATAAAAACCCTCTTCTGCTTTATATAATAGTATAGATATAGATTTTATTTAAGCTAAAAAATTTAATTTTATTATTTTTGAATATTATTTGTTCGATTGATTCGAATCATTCAGTTCAAATCCGGATGACAAAGTGATAAAAGTTCATTAAAGTTTGTGGTTCAACAGAAAATCTTCCCTACTATTTCTATAAATATATTTTAACTTTTTTCGAGATGTAATTATCTAAAAACCTTTCTCAGTTATGCCAATAAACATGGGTAAAAATTTGGTTACGATTGATCGAATAGTTTTTTTGTTTATCCCGAACAAATAAAAACCCTCTTAGTATTTATATAATAGTATAGACTAGTTATGTAAGACAGAAATAGTTTCCAAGTTTAAATTTTCTTTATATTAAATTATGGAAAAATTTTGTTAAATATATTTATATACAGACCTATATATATTTATGTACAGTTTGTATATATATTTATATACAGACTTATTTAACCAATATTTGTATTTTTATTGAGCTTAGGTGGTGATTCTTTTTGCTGCCATACCGTTGATATAACTCTACATATTACATTGTAGTTTATTTGTAAAATTAAAAAGTAATTTATTTAATTAATTTACTAAAAATAAAAATGTATAATAAAACATTGTGTGCTGCATCATAAACATATTCCAAAATAAAAGTTGTGCAATAGTTATTTGTCAACGTAATGATTATACTGTACAATACGTGGTACCTTTTTGGTAACCAAAAGGTTAAAAGTGAAGAAAACAATTTTTAACAATTTTATCAAATTATACATTTTATGGTTCGTAAGTAAATATTTTCCTAAACATATTTTATAATAGATAAATTAAAATTTAGATCGTTATTCTTTCATTATCATCTATTTAATGTTCAGTATCCAATAAAAAAAAAAATGTTAAAATTAATAATAAACTACAATTACATTAAAATTTTACCTATTTTTCGACGGTTTATGTCTGGTTAAGAGTTTTATAAGATTTAAATAGCTGTTACCTAGGAATGTTTTACGACCATCTTATTCTGTCAGTAAATAGATAGATTAATATAAATAACAGCTTATATGTATATATTTTTTCTAAATTTATATGTTTGATATATGTTTATCATTTAATTGTATATAATAAACTTGTATAATTAAATAATCGAAGTGAAAATTTGGTAGGGAAATAATTATTTTGACGGTAAATAAAAAGGACAGTAATAGGACGACCTTTAAGTTAATAAAAATCAAAAAAATATTATTTCTACAAATAAATTTTATTAACCAACAATTTAAAGATAAATCTTAGTCATAAAACTCGCTGAAATATCATAGCATATGTAAAGAAATATATTACAAGTCTGTGAATGTTATTTATGAACATTTTGTTTAAATTAAATTGCAAGCTGATTGAAGTATTAATTTAAAAAAAAAAAAATAAGATAATAATAATTAATAAATAACTAAAAAGTAAATCGTTTAATTATCCTAAATTTTAATATGAATAGATTTTTTGTTTAGTTTGACAACTTAATGATAATTTTTTTAACTTTAATCTCTTTGCTTATTGTTGAAAAGTGATAAATTTTTGTATAAAATAATTCCAGAAACTTTTTGTCCATATTACTTCAAAATCTTATTAATTATATTCCATCTTAAAAAATTTTTTTTTAGGCTGTTAACTTTTGTATAGAATTTAGGAGGTAGACGATTTTAAGAAGAAAGAAAAAATATATGAAAGAAAAATATTCTCCAGAGATTGCAAGAGTTAAACGATAATGGTAGTGTTTGAAGAATCGAGTATAGTACGAGATATATTTAGGGTGAAATTAATATTAATTCCAAATAACTAAAATATGTTATTCTCATGACCAAAAATTAAGAAATAAGGATACGAATACCGGTATCTTGTGATTGTCACCGGTAATCCTCGATCATAAATTTAATTATTTTACAATAATTTTATTTTAAAAATTACTTTAAACAAATTTCCTATTTTGTAATACCACAATTAACAGATATGTAATATTTTGTTGATACAGCACATAAAATTCTTAAAAATTAATAAAATTGTTAATTTTTTACGTTGTATTTAAGACAAATTGATAAAAAAAAAAGCAGAAAAATTATCAAAATCTCAACCAAAACGCTACGATATCAACATAATCAAGTGTTGGCTTTACACGTTGATAGTAGTGAAACCTTGAAATTAAAAAAAAGGCTCCAGTGAATTATCAATTAACATAAGCCGTATACAAACTTTTTATCATAAACAGTAGCCTTAAGATACTAAGATATATACATATTTTAAAACTAAATTTAGGAACTAACATGGATACATACAGCCTTTAAGTAACGTTCAATTTGAAACACTTAAAACTATGAAGTAATTTAATTCACAAAATGGATATACTATATAATATAAGCATCTTGTCAAATACAATAAACTGTTCTTATCGGATAGCTAGGAAGCGTGGGTTTTAACTATTCCTTTCATAATTAATCAAGTATATTTCAATGAAATAACATTCGTAAAGGAGACAGTAGGGTAACTTAACTTTTCGTCCGATTTTTTTCTTCTTTTTTAGATTTTCTTCTTTTTTTTTTACTTATTTTTCTTGATAGAATTATTATTTTACGTAAAATACCCTAATAAAAATGACTATGACTTATTTTTATACAAAAATTATTTAATTTTCTTTAGGAAATATAATATTCCTTTTGTTTCTTTCAACTAAAAGACTAACAAATGCGAGTAAAATCTGATTCTGATTATTAAAACCATTAATTTATTTTCATTCCGAAATTGTATTAAAATGATCCGCTATTAAGTCTAAATAAAATATTATTATTATTTTACAATGTCGAATAGGGTAAAATATAATTGAAAAAAATTAAAGTAGATTACAAAAAAAAAAATAAAAAAAATAGTGGTTAATAGTCAACCCATATTAACGAGTTAGGTCATTACCTAAATTGAAAATGGTTTTAGGAGATATTTGAGCAATTTTTTTTTCTTCAAATTTTGGAAAAATACCTATAATTAATGCCATGAAATAATTGAATTAAATAGATCATTCATTAAAATGATCATAAAATATCTGTTAAAAATGTTTATAACTGCTGTACAAATAATTTTGCTTATGTGTGTGTGTATGGGTTAAGGGAAGAGATTTCACTTTACCCAGGATAGATGTTATTCTAGAGTTGGTACATTTAACTAAAAATGAATAATAAATAACTCATCTATGTTTATATATTTTTTTCTTTCTTAGCATTAAAAAGATAATATTCATTAAAGGAAAATGTATTTTCTTGGCAGACCAAGAAAAATTTCTTGGCATACCAGTACGCATATACGTATCCATTAATACAGTATAGAAAGACTGTTGTAGTTATCCGGAGCGCGTTGCTTTATAGATGTGGTTGTGTATACCTATACGTATGAAATTGTTTGTTATGTTGTTTATAAAAAATTAATTTTAAAATAATTGTTTAAATTCAGTGTAAAAATAACATAGCAAAATATTTGTGAAAAATAAAGAAAAAAATAGCAAGTATATTAAAAATATTGATTAAAAAACACACACACACACACACACAAATATATATAATAAGTGTATGTATATATAAGATTTTTATTTATGGTTTAAATCATAAACATAAAGTAAATGAATGTGTCTATAAACAAAATGTATATTATACATAAACGTAATAGCGGCATGCGTATAATTATTATAATCCATTATTAAAATGGAAATGTTTTCTAACATTTATTGAATAACGAAAACCAATTTAATTTTTATTACCAAATTATTTAATTAACCGTTACACTATATTATAAATAGATTTCTTAAGTAGTCTATTAACTACTTTTAAATAAATAATCACATACATTAGAATCAGCAATAGAATCAAATATAATTATTAACCGATGATCGGTACTCATTGTTTTAAGTTTTCACTTCTGTTGGCCAGTTCCGCGACTGGCTACTTTTTTTTTCTACATATTTGTTTTCTATAACATGAAGGGAAAAATCTTAGAGATGTGTTATTCAATATACTCTTAGGATTACTGTTTTTATCTAGTTTTTATACATGTACAGGGATAAGGTTAACAGTAAAGTAGAAGGGAGTGCCTATGAGTTGAATACGTTTTTACAGATTTTTCTACTGAAAAAAAAAAGAAGTTGTCTTGTATATGAGCCAATACTATATAAAAAGTAATGGAAGAAAAACATAATAGAAAAACAGTCGATGCTATATAATAGAATAGAAAAGTTGTTTAACCGTAAAATATTTCAATATAAGATTGAAATTTTACACTGTTTTTGTATTTTGTTGTATTAAAGAATATGTTTAAAATTTAATTCAAATCATTTGCTGTTGGGTAGATCAATTGTTTAAATAGATTTTGGTCGATTGTAAATTTATTCTGAATTTTAACTTTATAAAGTTCAGTTCTTTTTTTGGTATTATCTGCTTAACTGATTTTTAGTTATTCTTCATCCTTCCTATTTTAGTTAAATCAATTCAATAAATCTTTTATATTATACATTTCGAATTATGAGATCTAATAATGGATCAATATCGTATGTTACAAATTTTATCGTTCACATTCCTTTCTAATTAAGCTTAATTTTTTTGTATTCTTTTTTCCTTTTTTAGAAAAAAAATTCAGCCATAAAATTCTTACTTCTTCATCCGTCTTTAAATCTAATTCAGTTTGTAATTTCTAACTCTCAACCTATCAAACTTCTTCTGTAACACGACTCACAAATAATGCAATTCTTTATGTAATTCTACAAAACTTTTCTTCATTTTCACCTGAAAACCTAAAAAAAAAAAATCATCTGATTTTAGGTTTTTCCTTTTATTATGGGCTTTCTATAATTAATCTATTGAAATCATGCAATAAAAAAAGAATGTACACATATGTTTATCATATGCTCTATTTGGCAGGTCTGTTCACATTACAGAACGATTTTCCACCTATACTTAATTCATATATTAAGTTCCGATTTCAGTCGATTTTTTTGACAATTGAATAGCGGAATGTCATATTATGTTCTATCGGACCGATGTATATTTTATATTTGTATGTAATGTAATATGTATATATGTAATATGTATAAGTAATGTTTTATATTTCTATGGGACCAATGTAATTTTATATATTTTTGCCATATTTTCTATTTTCTCTTACTTCCAAAAATGTTTAAAACATGGCTTCAAAAAAAAAAGATCCCGTAAAGTACCAATACATACTGCAGAAAAATGCATGCATATAAAAAATAGAAGCAAAAAGTTTTTAAAAGCTTTAAAATTATGTATAAGGTTATTATTAATAAGCTTATAAAATTACAAAAGCAAAATACAATGAAATTTAACAACGTAATTAATTAGCCAAGATCAGTAGAAAAACCACTTATGTAAAGACCGGAAAATTTGTGACCGGTCAGAGTACGACGTGATAAATACTAAACTACATCGAAAAAAGTTGAAGATTTCGATAAAAACGCTATCCATAAAAAATAACAATGTTATTTTCAAAATATTAAATAATTTGAGTACTAAATTAGGAGAATGGTCTTCTAGATTTTCGGAAAATCATGTTTGTTTTAAAACATGATTACGTTTTAAACGTTTTAGTTTAAAAAATACACAAAACCCAAGTGGGAAAGCTAATTAATTAGCTGAATTAATTAATTTTATTACATTTTTATAAATGTGTGCGATCACAGTAACAGTATGACTACTGGAAACCTTGTGTTAATCGGTCTTTGTCTTCTTCCATTCTTGTTTTAGCAGTTTGCTTATGCGTTCTGAATGAGGTGGACGAATACAGTTTAGTATAGAATATTTAGGCTTTCTATTCCCAGGTTCTATCTTGTGAATTAAATGCACTCTTTATTAAATTTTTTTTTTAAATACATTTAATTATATTCTTTACTTTATATTTTTTTTTCTTGTAGTCTATACAGCAAAAGGATACGAGTATTACACGCATTTCACACAATATAATGTATAAATATTGAAGAGTGATGATATATACAGATGAGATAAGAATGATGAAGTACACACCAAAATATATTAGTATAACGTAGCTCAAAGACGTATAAGGTATGTACCCAGTGGCTCTTCGTGTGGTTACTTTGACAGGATAACATAGCTTAAAGTGACTGAGAGGAAACTTTCTTGAAGAGGGACCTACTGAAGGAGTTCAAATTAGATTGTGACAAGAGAGTGACATTAAAAGAAGATGGTACAGATATAACTGTAATATGTATATTGATATATCAATTATTTATCAATTAATCGAATCGTCAACTCTTAAGTACTGAGCGTGTTGTAGTTATCTATCAACATATAGTTTTGTATTTAATAAAAGATATGATTTCATATTTGTGAGTTTATTCGTGGGTTTAATTATTTTAATTCGGATAAATAAAAAAGTAACTTTCTATTTGGATACAAAAATATTTTAAAGATTTTTATGAGGAATGAAATACAATTAGAGAATTATCCGTCCGATAAATAGTTATTTTTATAATAAATATTAAATCTAACAAATGTAACTGTATTAGGTAAAAGTAAATGATAATTAGGAATGGAGTTCTGATGAAATCAGTTTTTAAAGTAAAACAAAACCTTTTTCTTTAAATTTTCTTTATCTTTATATAAAAATGAAGAAAATAAATCTTTTACTATTTTGAAAAAATAACAAATTTAAATAAACAAATCTGCTATTTTGAAAAATAATAAATTATATTATCTAATTTTATAAGTTTCACTTATCTTTTTCATTATTTTTTTTTTCAAGTTTTATAGATAAATCGCATAATAATTGCGGCTCTTATTCTGTTGGATTTTTCTTAAAAGCCAGTGAAAAATTATTATACTATAAAATAAGTAATAATTTAAAATAGTTTTTCAAATGTTCAAAGCCTTCTTCAATTCTGTTTTACTTAATTATTATTTCTCATTGATTTTTCTTTACTTTATTACTCGAAAAAATGTTATTTCTTTCCGCATTTAGTTTCTTAAAAAAATATAAGAAAAAAATAATAAACTTTAACTACAAAAAATTATGCCTATATATTAGTTATAAAAACTTTTTTTTCTCAAAACATCGTAAAAAAATAACTATACGAGTGAAGTTTGTTAGGTTATACCCATAGAATAAATAATAATGAAAAAGAAAAATGAATCTCAAACAGGTAGAATGTAAATTAAAAAAAAAAAAAATTATTTAAATATTTTCTTGTACGAGGAATACAATTCCTATATTATCCAAACAGTATAGATTTTTTGTAGGAATGCGTTGAATGAAAAAAAAAAAATTCCAATACTTTTCGATTAAAAAACAAATTCATTATTCAACATTTTGTACTTGTAAGTAGACTTATTTTTTAAACCTAACAATACGATGGACGTGTGAGGGGATAAATTAATAATGGAGAAAATAGATTTGATAAATTATTCTTTATATCAACAAACTTAAAAATATAGATCATGTAAAAATATTTTTACGTGGCATATAGGCTAAAAGTAAAATAACTTTTTAATGATAAAACAAAATATTAATAAATAAAATTAATTATATAAAATAAATCTTTATATATTCTTCTGTCCGTGTGTATGTGACTGAACTCCTCCTAAACGGCTGGACCGATTTTGATGAAATTTTTTGTGTGTGT
>JAAAKQ030500037.1:3974-18458 GCA_010016005.3 Zanna intricata | reverse complement strand
ATATATATATATATTCTGCTTTCATTATTTTTTGAGTTGTTTTTGTATGTTCTATCCTCTTCCTCACTTTTAGTGAATTTCTCATACATTGTTTCCTACAGCCTGTATTAATTTTCTTCTTAACTTCTCCTTTACCTTAATCATTTTATTTTTTAACTTTATTCATTTATATTTATCTGAATCTTCTATTGTAATAACTTCTAGGCAGTGGTAAACTAGGTAGGATGTCTTTTACAATAATAAAAAAAAAATAATACAGTTAGAATTTATTTTGTATATAATAGTTATAAAACAAAATAAATTTATTAATATTACATCAACATGAAAATAGACGAAAATAACACCATTATTATTATTAATATTCACTGATTTCCATGGCAGAGTGGCAATGTCTCTGCTTTTCATCAGCAATGTTCTAGGTTCAAATCCCAGTACAAGGCTTTGCATTTTTTATATACTATAAAATTCATCTTTCATTAGTAATTGTGCAAATACTGGTAGTTGCTAAAATATAAAAAATAAATATTTTTTGAAATTTTACAATTCAAGTATCAGGTAATGGTGTACTGGGTTACCAGTAAAACTTTATCATTCCAGACTAAAAAAAATCAAATCTGTCATACTTTTATGAATTTTGTTTAAGATTTTGTCAAGTAATGATGCGTAGTATGCTCCTGTAATGGTTTTGTTCTATGTTTTTTTCTAAGTTTCTTCTAATAATTTAAAATGTCATTAAATATAATATGGAATATATTGGCTCAATTGTGTAATATACTATATTGTGTATTAAGTGTTTTTACATTTGCATATACTGGAAATGGACTATTAATTCAGTTGAGAAAATTATGGTAGGGATTGTCAACCCTTACCCATTATCAAAAAGGATTGTTAGACTTCATCTGTTAGATTTGTTTATTTATTGATTTTTTTTCTTTATAAGTAGTTTAAATATTGTGGGTATTTTAAATAGCTAGGTCTGCAATACATTAAATTAATGATGTTTATCTATTAGTGGAATATGAAGTCTTTTGTAGTATTTTGTCATAAGAACTCTTCTCTACATTAAACGGAAGAACATTAATTCAGTACTATCATTATGGTTCCAGTAACAATTTATAAATTGTTATTCAAATTTTAATTATTTTAAATACAATTTTGTACAAAAACAGGTTATTACAATTTGTATAATAAATCAAAGAAATGTGATCTTGTGATATGTAATTACAATACATATAAAATTATTTTTATAGACACACATTTGATTGTTAATTTAAACAGGATAAAAAAAAATATTTTTTGCAAACCTTTTCGTAATTGCCATTGTTGTATTTATGAGCATCTTTAAATACGTCACCAAGATGATGGTGTGCTTCATTGTGATGATGATTCTCTTGATTTTTTCCTTTATGATACTTTGATTTAACACCTTTGTTTTCACCCCATTTCTTTTTTTTATTTTCCTTTTCAGAATTATAATTTTTCCCTCTATCTACATGATGTTTTTTTTCTCCTCCTGTCTTTGTAAAACCAAATTTTTCTTCCTCTATACTTTGATCTTGTAAATAACCAGCACCTAAATCAAATTAATTGATTTTATAACAGAATTTTATTACTCTATTATTAAATTACAGGTCATTAGGAAAGTAGTTGGAGATACAAAGAAAGAGTGTGTTAAAAAATTACTACAATATTTGTCAAGTATGATGATTTTCAAGTATGATGGTGTTCTTTTTGTGATGTTTTAGACACATGTGTGATGATTGCATTTATTGCTTGTTTGTGGTGATAGAGTAAAGAAAACAAACTGGACATTTTCTAAAAAAGGATCAAATTGAAATTTGAGCTGTTATACACATTCCACTTTAAAAGATTTTTCTCCTTTGTTTTCGATAGTAAAAAATTTCCATTCAAGATAATGAATGCTCAGCGCCCAAAAAACCACTATTATTGACAAAATTTTAACAAAAACTAACAATTCCATGCTAAATGATTGCTGACTAAAAGTATGCCAGCTTGCTGACATTGCAAACATCTTGCTAGATCATGTTTACTATAATATTTTACATAATGTTTTTGGTATGAAAAAGCTTTTCACTTCATGGGTGCCACGTTTGTTTAGTCTTCCAGAAATGCATTTGACTGAACATTTTTAGAGGGTGTTAGGCTTGTTTAAATACAATTCCATTGAGATTCTTCAACATTTTATAACTACAGATGAAACATGAATTCTTCGTCACATGCAAGAGACAAAATAACAGTCCATAGAGTGGGTGGGAGCAAGTGGACTGTCAGAGAAAGCAAAAACTGTTCTCTCTGCTGGAGAAGTCATCTCTAATTTTTTTTTAGGTTTTTTACTTCCTTGTATGAAGTAAAGGAAGTATTGTAACCATGAAAATTTTCTGTTTTCAGATTTCAGTGGAAATATTCATTTTCACCATCCCTGAATCCATTTTGACTAGTTTTGTGATGTCTGTATATATGTACAGTATATATGCATATATCTTGCATAACTCAAAAATGATTAGCTGTAGAATATTGAAATTTTGGATTTAGAACTGTGGTAACATCTAGTAACTGTGCATTTTCCCTTTTGATTAAACCAAAAGTGTCCAAAAAGCCCAAATTCTCCCAAAAAAATTTTATTTTGGACTTTTTCTGAAATTCAGTAATAAGCCCTCATTGAGAGCTTTTCAATGATATATGATAAGTGGTACTTAATTTCATTGGTTCCAGAGTTATAGCCAAATTAAATTTTAATAAATAAAATATTAGTATCTTACAAGGGAAAGACACATTGGTTCGAATCCATCTTAATTTCCTTTTTTTACCTTTTTTTTAAAATTTAAATATATTGATTTATTGTTAATTATTAACCTCTGATTGTAAAAAAATATTACAAAAAATAATAATTTAATAAAAAAAAAAAAGATGCAATAAAATCTGAAGTTATTAGTGAAATAAAATTTTATGTAGTTATAAAAATGAAATGATGCTATAGTGGTGAGGTGAAGCGAACACTTCCTGTGAAGCTAAACCAATCATCACCAACTGGTAACAAATGGGATACTCCTGCGGTGGTATTTTGGGAGGTACAATGAGGTGCTCTTACAATATCTCTGTGAACAATTATCTGATTTTCAAAATTCAAACGGAATATTTGTTAGTAGGTTGCAGGCTAACCTTTGCATTTTTTATTATGGCTTCTCTCTTATGGTCTTTGATCATTATTATTGCAGCTTGGTTGCTTGGTTCCTGTTAGTAATTTTAAGCAAATGTTAGCAATTGTTTTGTCTGTATACTTGAACACTATATTTTTTAAAATGCTGAATATTTTATTCCAGTCTATAGTATCAAATGTCTTTTAAGTCTATAAATGCAGTGAATGTTGGTTTTTTTTTTTTAATCTTCCTTCTACTATTAATTTGAATGATAAAATTGCTTCTTTTGTTCCTGTACTTTTACTGAAACCAAATTGGTCTTCTCCTAACACTTCTTCCACTCTCCTCTCAATTCTTCTGTACAGAATTTTAGTTAAGATTTTTGAGGCATGAGTGGTTAAACTAATTGTTCTGAATTCTTCCATTTATCTGTTCCTTCTTTCTTTGGTGTCATGACAATAACACTCTTTTTGAAGTCTGATGGAACTTTCCCTTTCTTGTAAATATTACGCATCAGATTGTATAATATATCTTTTGGTTCCTCATCTGCACTGTGCAGCAATTCTACAGGTGTCCCATCTATTCCAGAAACATTTCTGGCATTCAAATCTTTTAATGCTCTATTAAATTTAGATGTCAGTATTATATCTCCCTTTTCACCCTCTTCAATTTTCTCTTCTCCCTATATAACCCCAGTTTCTAATACATTTCCTCCGGATAACTCTTCAATAATCCATTCCCTTGTCGACATTTTCTTTTGTGTAATAAATCAGTGTACCATCTTTATTTAACACATTCTTAGATATTAATTTATGTACCAAAAAATTCTTCTTAACTTTTCTATATGCTCCGTCTATTTTACCAATGGTCATTTCTCTTTCCACTTCTGGACACTTTTCTTTAATCCACTCTTCTTTCGCTAATTTACACTTTCTGTTTATAATATTTCTTAATTATTGATAGTTCTATTTGTCTTCTTCTTCACTAGCATTCTTATACTTTCTATGTTCATCCATCAGCTGCAGTATATCTTCTGATATCTATAGTTTTCTATCAGTTTTCTTTGTTCTAAGTTTGCTTCTGCCGATTTAAGAATTTTCTTTTTAACATTCTCCCATTCTTCTTCTATATTTTCTACCTTATTTTTTTACTCAGACCTCTTGCATTGTCCTCTTCAAAAATCTTCTTTACCTCCTCTTCCTCAAGCTTCTCTAAATTCCACCAATTCAACAAGAAACCTTTTCTTCAGGTTTTTAAACCCCAATCTACATTTCATTATCATTAAATTATGGTTGCTATCAATATCTGATCCAGGATATACTTTGCTATCTGCTCCAGGATATACTTTGCAATTGATTTCTAAATCTTCGTTTAACCATGATATAATCTGATACCTTGCAGTATCACCAGACATTTTCCATATGTTTATTCTTCTATTATGATTTTCTAAACTAGTTATTGGAAGTAACTAAATTATACTTCATGCAAAACTCAATAAGTCAGTCCCCTCTTTCATTTCTTTTTTCCAGCCCATATTCCCCCCATATTATTTCCGTTGATGCCTTTTCCAATGCTTGCATTCCAATCTCCAGATATTATTAAATTTTCATCCCTTTTTATGTGTTTAATTGCTTCATAAATTTCTTTGTATACACACTCTGCCTCATCATCATAGGCATTGTAGGCGTATAGACAGACATTAATAATCGTTGTCGGCTTAAGTTCTGATTTTATCCTTATTACGATTCTATCACTAAACTTTTTGAAATACTCTACTCTCTCCTCTACCTTCTTATTCATTATGAAACTTATTCCTGCCTGCCCTTTATTTTATGCTAAGTTAATTATTCTAAAATCACCTGACCAAAAGTCGTTTTTCTTTTTCCACCGAACTTCGCTGATTCCTACTACATCTACATTTAACCTATCCACTTCCCTCTTTAAATTTTCAAACTTACCAATCCCTTTTAAACTTCTAACATCCCATGCTCTGACTTGTAGGATTCATTTTTTTAATTTTCTGTGACCTCTTCCTTAATGGTCCCCACCCGGAGATCCGAATGGGGACTAGTTTACCTCCAGAATATCTTACCAAGGAAGGTGCCTCCATCTTTGTTACATGAAAATGGAGAGAGCTACATTTTCATAGAAAAAAAAAATTGTAGTTTTTCATTGGTTTCAGCCACGCAGTACTCAGAACATTGAGTGATGTTGATATGGCTGTTTAAGTCTTCTTCACCTATGCTCTTAACAACTACTGAAAGAGCTGCTGCCGTCTTTTAAGAATAATTCCTTAGTCGGCTCTCAACAGATACCTCTCTGGTATGGTTACACCTTTGGTCCAGCTACTCTATATCACTGAGCATGCAAGCCCCCTCACCATCAGCAAGGTCTCATGGTTCATAGAAGGATATATATATTTAAATAAATTAAAAAAATATATATTATATACAAAATTGTCACTTGCACACTCTTTAATTATCCAAAATTACTAATTTTCCGATATTAAAGAGCAATTTTTTTTGTAGTCTTTTTTTTAAATTTCTAATATTTATCTCTTGTTAAATATGTACTTAATTACCAATATTTAAAATTATCGAGTGTATTATTGCACTAAATTTACGTTTTACTTTAAAAATAATTGCTATTAAAAGTGTAATTGATATTTGACTCTTGTTCGTCAGCCACCTCATATCATCAGTGATACTTGCTCTCATATTTGAAAGCTGGTGATCCGAATCACCCACAACAAAATTTCCTGCCATAGCTCACGGTTCTCTGCCTTTCGAATCGATGTGGCTAGTGTTTATCCAGTCGCCTCTTCAATTTTGTCCAGACATCTTTCCGGGGGTCGTCATCCACGTGACCTGCTGTCCTTGATTATTTTTTTATCGGGCCTATGGACTACACGGCCGAAAATGCGGAGCATGCGCTGGAAGCACATTACGGACAACCCAGCTTGTATAATCAAATTGTTCGTTCTTTTTTCCATTTATGCGACGCAAAGCATTCTTCTGTAGGTCCACATTTTGAATGCATCAATTCTCCTGCAATCTTCAACCTTGATGGTCTAAGTCTCAACCTCAGCTATATTGAAGATTAGTACCTGAAGCAGCACAGCTTTTCATTCCTCGTGATTACTGTATCCTTCTAAATAGCTGTCAACTTTGTAAGCGCCTCCTTCGCCAAGATAATTGGATTTTCAGTCTTGAAAATTAAAATTAAAAAAGATTGTAATTTTAGGAAGGGTTCTATTCAACCTCTTGTTTTTTTGAGCTTAAAAGTTTATTTAGTGGTCTAATTACATACTTCTATAAGGCAGTCTGATTTGATGAATGTTACACAACAAGATTATAAAAAAAAAATTTCACAACTACGCTCTCTTGTTCGGTGGGATCGAAGATTAGGTAGAAGCTGAGATATATACAGAAAAAGACCAACTTTTTGGTCAAGTATGAGACCAAAACTGTTGAAAAATAATATTGAATATCCCCTCCATCCTAAATCTGGTAGACTTACGACTTGAAAATTAAAAATTACTTAATATATTCTTTCCTAATACTAAAGCTCCATTTTTTTGTTGCTTTAAAGAAAAAATAAATAAATTCACAAAAACTAATCTTTCCTCTTTTTTGTTTAAAATTTTATGCTATCAATGCTCCAAATACAGAAATCTATCGATCCATTGTCGAAGAATTTATATTGAGCTAGTCCGGAGTATTTATTAAAGTACAGGCTATCCATTCACGTGATGTACGTACGTACGTATATAAATCTTTTAGAAATTTGTTATTGTTTTATCCATTATTTTTGGATTCAGGCGGTAACAAAACGTTGAAATTCGAAAAAACCAAACATTGAAGTTTTGGACCGATCTATATACTTTCCCTCTACAGCTATAGCTGCGATGTAGCAACATCGATAGAGCTACAGTCGGGATAGAAAAATTAATATTTTAATAGTTTTCTGTTGCTTTTATGTTTTCCAATAAGTGATGAGAAATTATTTTTATTGACGTAAAGGTATGGATGGACATGTAAAGAGCAGAAAAAGATAACGATTACATTTTTTAAAACATAAAAAACAGAGTATAAGTTTTGATTTATTGCCATTTAAAAAAAAATACTACTATTTTTTATTAGTATTAGTGTTACTTTCATTGTAATAATATAACATTTTTTTATATGCTTTGCGGTTTTGCTGCATTAACCACACAAGGTTCATTGACTTTAAAAGTAACAAGTAGAAAGTTAATAAAAAGAAAATATAAAAAACTGAACCTTCAGTAAGGATTATATTTTACCATAGGAAATGATCTTTAATTCTTTATTTATTTTAAAATAATTTTAATTTATTTGAAGTAATGAAAGGTAACAATTTGAAACCAGAAAAACCAAACAGCTTTTAATAAAAATAATTTAATAAAACAAATCTACTACATTTTAACTACTATAATGATTTTTCTTTGAGAAATAGTTTATGCTGGAAATTATCTTGCATTGTGGTTCATTTATTATTATTATTACAATTCATTACAAATAAATTATTTACACTTTATCTATCTGTATTAGGAGGAGGATACTGTAATAAGTCAGTATGTTTATGTAATAAAATAATAGCTTTTATTCTATGGTACATAAAATAGATCACATCAGTAACAGGTAGGTATGCTACTTCATTATAAAATAAGCAGTTACTCAGCATTTTCCTAGGTGGATCAAGGGAAACTATTGGTAAAACCTTGATCAGAAAGCATAACAAAATACATATTTAATTATTTAGAAAAAAATAGGTATGATTTAAGTTGATATTAATTTTAAAATATAAATGTATGAAATAATATTAAGGTAAAACAATGAAGATACTTTGCAAAATTAGTAACTAAAAAGTAATTTACAATTCAGAAGGTATTAATTAAAATTATTTCAATACATATTTATATTTAACTTAAATGGGATGCAGAAAAATCAGAATTAAAAAAAGAAGATTTAATTAGTGTTATTTAAAAATTAATTGACAGTCATAGTAATACTGTTTCTGTAAAAATAAATTTTTTAATTACATTTTAAATAAATTTGAGAAGTTTTTTTTTTTAAATGGTTCAGAAGGTTATTAAAATAATAACTGAACTGTAATAATGCTCTTTCCCATAAGCCAAAATATTTTGTTGAATTACACAAAAACACATTTTCTGGTTTAACAGATATTATTTAACAAAAAAAATTAATTCTTTATAACAAAGAATGGAAATTAACAAATATAAATTTAACTAACATAAGTTAACATTTTTATTATATCGCTGTATTTCTAGAAGTAGCACAAAAGCACTAATTGAAATAAAATAAATTTCAAATTATTTGTCATAAAACTGTATGATAATATTAGATATGTATAACGATTTGAAGAAAAAAGATTGGTGAACTGTGAAAGCCTATTCTAAAACCAATAGATATCAAATAAAGGTGCTTGGAAAGTAAAATTCAAAACACAATCGCATAAATATATATACAGTATTATAATACATAATACTGTATATTGTACTGGTATGATATGGTCAGATAATAACAATATTATTTATGAAAACTAGTTTACAGTTAAAAATAATTATGTCACATAATTAGAAAAAATATTAACAAAAATATTAAAAAATCTTTGAATTATACATCTGTAATTTTTAACAGTCTTCCAGACACTTAGAGTTTAAAGAGTTAAAATAGTAAATATCTCAATTTTAAAGTGTTTTCCAGTTTTTTACTCAGTAATATTGGGAGATTCAGAAATGAGCTTATATTATAGATGTAAAAATACTTGTATCTAGTGTGTTGCTTCTGTATGCAGTTATGTATTTTGTGAAATAATTATTTATTAATGGTTTTATTTTTGTTGAGATATTCAACTTAATAATTTGACATATTTACTTTAATTAGATTGTATTCGTAGTGGATTTAAAGTTATATAATTAACTTCATTTACATAAAAAAGTTTCTTGGGACTAGTCAGTCAAGAAGATCAAATATTCTCCTAAAAAAAACCTTTATATTTCAGCTAATCTCTATCTGATTCTTTCATCAAGCTTATCTGTGGAGTCATCTGATACTTTTCATCAAATTAATATGAAGTCCACATGTAAAATCATACACCCCTGAATGATAAGTTTATTGTTATAGATTTTAAGTTAAGACAGCTATTTTGCTGAGATTGCACGATACAAGATAAAAAAAAGCTATACATCAGTGACTTGTCATCCCTTTGTATGTGACTGTAAGATATTATTGGAAATTGGGGGTGACACAATCTCAAAGACTATTTCTGATCACTACTGCATCTGAACACCTCAGGGATGACTACAGAGAAGATCCATTTCCACAATGGAAAACCTTCTTACTCATTCTTGATATAATAAGCCAACCGTGATGCATGGACAGCGGAATTAAGAATGGAATTGCCCATGTGATATAAGTCTAATTGGCTAGGAGCCTCATTTATTGTATGTTCAATTCTTTTTTGTGTGATGTTGAACATGATAAGACATCCAGAAAATAAGACTCCATGAAAAAATGAAGTCTTAAGGATAACACTCAGCACTGTACTTGCCAGTTTTTTTTTCAACTTATGAGGTTATCTATATTTGACTAGATATCAAAATTATAGGAGTTATCATCTTGTATAGAGTTCAAGGAGAATAATAGGAACACCTTTTTCTTGAGGTTTGTTTTAGTTACTATTGATACAGTAGCAGTGTCTTCAGTGATAAGGACAGTTTATTGCCTTGTGGTTCCAAATCTTACCTGGTTGCACATGGTGCTAAAAGAAAGTTATAAACGTTGAATGCCATCGTTTGTGAAGAACAAAATTGAATATTTATTTACCATGACAAGCAGTTCAGTACCCCTATTTATCTATCCACATACTTCTGTCCTAAGAACTGAAGAAATACTCCAAAAGTAAAAAGCAGTAGACTTAGAAGAAAAGAACAAGATTTTGTTGGAAAAAAAGAATGGAGAGATCTGCACATTTCCCCGTGACACTGTTTTCAGGACTCACAGACTTTTCGAGGTTACCATTGCAATTATTCACAATGTTCAAATATGGTAAGCCAGATAGAAAGAAGAAACCAAGAAACAAGATCAACACTACGAAAAAATAAAAAGTTCCTACCAAAAGAAAAAGAAGAACCTCCAGTCCTAGGTCCTTTTTCCTCATCTATTAACCTGAGAGGCAGATAAAAAATTTGCTGGTGTGATGCATGGAAATGTAGAGGCCATAGTCCATGGGAAATGATACTTTCATAAAAAATATACCATATTTTTCATCATGAATAGCTAATCAAAAATACAATAATCATCTGTCAGTATTACATGATGAAGTTTGCACTACATTCATCAATCACTTTATGTTTTCCAAGAAAGTCACTTAGAAAAGTATATAAATGAAATTATGTAGATATAAGGCTACAAAACTCAAGTTGTTCTCATACTATATTCGAGTAGCACAAGAAATCTGACTATTTGATTTGAATAGATCAGCAATTCAGACAGAACAGTTCAGATAGATTTGAATAGATCAAAATGTTTTTGACAATGTTTTTTATTTAGATAAAGTGTGATTTCATCTTTCTGGATACATAACAGCCAGATCGTGGATACCGGTGTTCTTTGGTGGTTGGGTTTCAATTAACCACACTTCTCAGGAATGGTCGACCAGTGATTGTACAAGACTACACTTCATTCACACTTATACACATCATCCAAATTCATTCTCTGAAGTAATACCTTACAGTAGTTCCAGAGGCTAAACAGATAAATAGAAATAGAGAGGGATACATAACAGCCAAAACATCAATGTATGAAGTTCTGAGAATCCTCACATTTGCCATGAATAACAAGTTGTACTTTCAAAACAATGGGATTTGGTGTATGATTTTGAAACAAAGATTTTGGACTCATTTTTTTAATTGTATAGAAACATTAACTGCAGAATTGTATTCTGCCTAGCTTAAAACTAAAGTGTGAAACTGCTGATTGTACAAACTAGTGCTGCTACAAATATTTGTCAATTCAACTATGTAGTTGTTTTGTAAATTTTTCGATGACTGTGTAATTACCAGTGGATTAAGGTCATGATTCTACATGTCCCGGGGTCTTTGGGTGATAATGTTTAGAATTACAACAAGCATAGTTTGATGAATAAAAAGAAAATATCATTTAATTTCAGCATCTCTAAGTTCAGTGCAGCAACTCCAAGAAAAGTTATACTGAAAATGAAGAACCTGGTTGAGATTTACATTAATACTAAAGGTGAACATCTTGAACATTTATTGTGATATTTAAGAAGGGAAAAAATTAAAAACTAGTCTGCTTAGTTTCCTTATACTTAGATTATTCTTGTAATTAAGTAAATATACTTGTAGTTTATTTTATATATGGGTTGAGCAGTTTGAGGCCATGAACATCTTGCATTTCAAAATAACTATGTGATGGTCATGTTTTATTTCAAAGTAGTCATCAAACCAGATTTCATTTCTAATTGAAATAATTTTATAAAAAACAATGACTACAGAAATGAAAGCCCATTCTTTTATTATAAATCTTCTTTTTTTATTCTTTGGATATTATTCCTTTTCTTCTTTTAGCATAGTAATACTATTCGTCTTCTTCAGTTAGACCATGTATCAGTATTTCATCCTATACCTACTGTTCATTTACTACCCCATGCAGCCATGAGTGTAGTGTTATCCAGATGAGGAATTTAGGTTTTTAAATGCTTTCGGCGAGATGGGGACTGCACTGCCAAGGGCATGGTAATCCATGCAGCTGTGAGGTGTGTAGGTCCATCTTTATGAGAGCAGATGTGATCAAGTAAATTTCACACGGCAAATAAATAAATTTATTTATTTGCCGTGCAGTTTATTTATCTTTATCTTTATGTTTATCTGCAGTTTATTTAATTAATTAATTGTATACAAAGTTGAGCAACTGGTCAATTCCGACCTATAAGGGAACTAGGTCTAAATTACCATTGTTGTGAGGAACATTTCTTAATTGGTGTGCTTATAAGTAAATTATCATGACAATGAGTCATTTACAGTCACGAGTAGCTTGTATAATTTAGAGAATTAGGCGTGGGGTTTGTGCTTCTGCGAACTCGGTTAGCTAGTTCAGAGGGCAATGAGTAGGAAAGATGAGAAGATGTCTGAAAGAAGCCTACAGCAAAGACAAAGGCTGAGTCAAAACTCACTGATGCAAATGTCTACCAAGGCATTTGCGTCAGTGGCATCCCAAATGAGGCCAGGCTGATGACTGTGATATGTAATCAATTCGAGGGTCAATAAGACGACTCCCGGTAAAGCCAGGACTGGGAACGGGAGGGGTGGTGTGGCGACTGGAACGTCACAAGGTGGGTGTCTTCTCCTACAGGGGTTGGGATGTCCATTTAGTGGTCATTCTGTTCATTTTATTCTTCTTCTAGTGCGGTTCTATAAAATACACTAAACATTCTATAAGAATGTAAGTTTCACATTCTACAGTAATTGTTTTTAACATCATTTAACTTCCCATTGCAATTTTACTTCACTACTCATTTTTTGTTCTTTCCAAAATTTAAACATCACAAGTCCTCAGAAAAAAAACCTTCACTTCATTAATAGTGTTTTGAAGCTGTCTATCTATTACCCAAACCTCTGATTCATAGGTTATAACACTTTATGAGTACTAAAGTTTTAAATACAACATTTTTATTTATTCATTACCCTGCACTACTTTTCAGATTTCTAAAGCTGAATGATTTTCTTCCTTGCTATTTTTTATGTTTGTATTCATATACAAATTACTGGTATATGAATACAACTAATGTAGAGCTCTTCCATAAGTTGCTACATTTGTATGGTATAATCTAAAAAAAACATTTTCTCACCAATGGCATGAACAAGTAGGGTGATTAGCCTAGTCTCCATGTACTCAACATCTTACCATGAGGGATTTTTATTTGTGAAATTATTTTAATGATAAACATATCTCTGTTTAAATAATTTTGATCGTTTAAAAAAGAAAATGGGATCAATGAAGATGTTTCATATGGATGTTCTTGTTGTGATTGACAAAAGGATGAATATAATCTTGGTGTCTCAGAGCAAATAAAAGAGTGGATGTTGAATTCTACTTAAAAGGTGAAATTCCAAGTGGACTTTCCAAGAAAGTCACTTAGAAAAGTATATAAATGAAATTATGTAGATATAAGGCTACAAAACTCAAGTTGTTCTCATACTATATTCGAGTAGCACAAGAAATCTGACTATTCAATTTGAATAGATCAGCAATTCAGACAGAACAGTTCAGATAGATTTGAATAGATCAGAATGTTTTTGACAATATTTTTTGATTAGATAAAGTGTGATTTCATCTTTCTGGATACATAACAGTCAAAACATCAATGTATGAAGTTCTGAGAATCCTCACATTTGCCATGAAAAAACTACATTTGCCATGAAGTTGTACTTTCAAAACAATGAGATTTGGTGTATGATTTTGAAACAAAGGTTGATTGGACTCATTTTTTTAATTGTATAGAAACATTAACTACAGAATTGTATTCAGCCTAGCTTAAAACTAAAGTGTGAAACTGCTGATTGTACAAACTAGTGCTGCTACAACCATTTATCAATTCAACTATGTAGTTGTTTTGTAAATTTTTCTATGACGTGTAATTCCCAGTGGATTAAGGACATGATTCTACATGTCCTGGGGTCTTTGAGTGATAATGTTTATAATTACAAGATGTTTCATCTGGATGTTCTTGTCGTGATTGACAAAAGGATGAATATCATCTTGATGTCTCAAGAGCAAATAAAAGAGTGGATGTTGAATTCTACTTTTAAGTTGAAGTTCTTGTTTTGTATTTCAGTTATAAAAAAATTATCTGTCATATTTATTTGCAACTTAAAATTATGTAATGTGTTGTTAATTTGAATGTAATTGATATTTTATAATGATTAATAAATATGTCTTAATATTTATTTTTCTTCTACCTTTATCTCCACCTTTATCATGATTTGAAGAGGCTTCATCCTGATCCATAGAATGTTGTTTTAGAGAATGCAAAAATTTGTGAAATGATTTTATATCTTCATTAGCTGCTTTTATAAATTTATAATCCTTTTGACCCCATTCTTTGCTATAAGCCAATGAAATAAATATTGTCAGATAAGAAGTAATAACCTGAAAACAGAATTATATATAATTTTTTTATAATTAAATACTTCTTAATTTAATGCATCATATTATATTACAGGTCTTAGTTCAGGAAAAGGAAATTAAAAATTCTTAAAATT
>JAAAKQ030500036.1:0-40849 GCA_010016005.3 Zanna intricata | reverse complement strand
GGCTATAGAAGCAGACTGACAAGCCGGAACGTGTTCAAACTTGTCACTGCCTATCTCAACACATGAGGGTATGAGACGTACTAGTTGAAATAGATGCAGTTTAAGTAATTGCTGCTATAAAAATTCATTCACCGTATTTTCTGATCACACCTCTTATTCCAATGCAACATGTAAAAAGGGTTACGGATATTGAATGAGGCCTAATCATTCCGTGCCCGTATTTCGATTTTATTGCACTGTAAAAAATTGTATTAATCATTAAAAACAGTTATCTTTATTAAGGACCTCATGTTCTAATCCCATATAAAAGATACATTTAGATGGCTTCGTTCAATAGTCGAAAAACATTTTTTTCTCTCTATAATCAATACACATCATTCAATATGTAGCCTCATTTCTGTTTTTTTGTTCATCTTGATTAAAAAAAATCATTATTAAATAACTAAACCGCTCTTTTATATTAAATAACATATCAGATTTCAAATGTTCTATCTATTTTTAAGATCTTCAGTTAGGGATGGCTCCCTTATTATTTATTATGAAGCAAAGTAGAATTATAAATTAAACTTTTAATAAAATTAGATATTCTTAATATTATCAAGTAACTAATAGAACAGAAATTTATTACCGATGCAAGTTGCAATAACATAATTGTATAATAATTAAATATAAGTTTTTTTTTGTTTTTTTTTTATAAATGACATAACTTATTATTATCAACTTCTCAATATTTTAATCCTTTTTTCTTTTTTTTTACTTTTTTTACTTTATTACTTCGTATTGTAATCGCGAAAAATTTCGGGTTTCAGATTTCAACGGAAATATCTATTTTGACCATCTCTGAATCCATTTTCACTAGTTTCCGCGTGACTTATTATGTATATACGTATCTCGCATAACTCAATAACGATTAGCCGTAAGATGTTGAGATTTTGGATTTAGGAATGTTGTAATATCTAGTTGTGCATCTCCCCTTTTGATTGCAATCGACTGAACCAAAAGTGTATAAAAAAGCTTAAAAAAAAAAAATGATTTTTGGCTCCATTTAGAGCTTTTCAACGATATATAGTACTTATTTTCATTGGTTCCGGAGTTATAGCCAAATAAAATTTCAATTTTTGAAATTTTGGGAAGGCATATCGGTTCCCTAATAAGGGGAAGGCACGTCGGTTTGAATCATACTTTTCATTTTTTTTTGTTTTTCCATTTATTTTTAACTTTTTTTTTTAAATTTAAATATACTGATTTCTTAATAATTATTAGCGGAGTTACAGCTAAATAAAATTTGAATTATTGAAATATTGGGATCTTAAAAGGGGAAGTCATATCGGTCCGAATTACACTTCATTTCCTTCTTTCTTTTTTTCCATTTACTTTTAACTTTTTTTTTTTTTAATATTGATTTATTAATAATTATTATCCTGCAATTGCAAAAATAAATTATAATAAATAATAATTCAATAATAACTATAAAAACAAAAAAAAAAATATGGCAAAAAATCAGAAGTTTATTAGTGAAATAAAAATTTTAAGGACTTTTAAAAATGTGTGGATGTAATCTCATAGGCATTATTACACATGTGTATATGTAATAAGACTTGGTTTCATTTATTCATCTTCATTCTCTGATGAAATACCTAACCGTGGTTCCGGAACTAAAAAAAAAGAAAAAAATAGTTTTGATTAAACATCAGCTTATTTAATATGAATCGAAAATTATAATTTAGAATCGTATTATTTTTTTATTTTCGTACAGTACAAGGAAGTCCAGAGTGTCCACATCCGATTTTTTAAGTTAAAGAAATTTTTTTTAAATTTTTAATTCACAATATAAACTCGAAGCTTGTGCCGTGGGAATATGAAATGGAAATTTTGTAGCGTATACAAAATCCCATGCCTGACCGGCATTCGAATCTCGGGATCTTAGGATGAAAACGCTACCACTCGTCTCGGAGATTGGCATGTCCATTCTCGTGGTATTTCAAACGCTTTATAAAAAAAAATACAAAGAAAATATTGGAATTTTTTTTTAATTTTAGGGTTTTGGGGTAGATACATCTATATCATCGTTTTTAAAACCACTAGTATAATGCGATTTGTTCAAATCTGAAAATAAGCGGTTGTATAAATTTGACATCATTTGAAGTGATTTTTTGTCCAGTGCAGCTGGAGCTGCAAACCAGAAAAAGTTAAATAAAAAAATGTATATATACAAATGTATTCTGGGCGAAAAAATTCTTTAACGTTATCATCGTCCGGAAAAACCATAACAAAAGAAATTTTTAACTAAATCAAAGCGTCCGAATATGATATAATATACATTTATATAATAAACATATAAATATTTAAGATACATTTGAAAAATAATTTAAAAAAATTAAAACAGTAATATAAAAATAGATGGAAAGAATACATGACGTATGTTAAAAGCGAAATAAAACCACGTGAATACAACGTTAAAAAAGTAACTAAAAAACAAAATTAACATCCGGCATACGCCAAATAATATACACAGAGGATAAGGAATCAAATTTTGGAATTAACATGAACAATCTTTATAAATCGCAAGACATTCGAAAACATCACTGCATTGTTCCCCAACATACTCCTAGTTTTAAATTTTCGATGTAATGCCTCATAACAGATAAATCCACAAGGATGTTGTGCACAGTTAATTGGCAGTCGCAGCGAGCTCAACGTACCGGGTTGGTCTAGTGGTTAAACTCGTCATCATAAATCAAGTGATTTCGATGTCTAGAGTTCTAAAGTATCCTAGCAAAGACAGTTACTTTTGGTGTTCGGTGTTCTTTGGTGGTTGGGTTTCAATTAACCATACATTTCACGAATAGTCGACAAGAGACTGTACAAGACTACACCTCATTTAAATTCATACATATCGTCCTCATTCATCCTCTGAAGTAATACCTTTCGGTGGTTCCGAAGGCTAAACAGAAAAAGAGTCGCAACGAGCGCAGACGGGTGCATCTGTTTGAGCCATCAGATATCGATGAGGGAGCTTAGTGTGCCCTATTCGCAAACGGCAAATAATAACCTCCTCTCGACGGTTATTCCTAGATGAAGAGCTCCAGGATGACTGTGCCTTTAACTGGTCGAAGTTTATTACCGATGGTAGCATTCCATTCACTCTGCCATCAATGACGAACAACACTCTTCAGATACCGACAAGGTCATTCGAAACAATGGGATTAGTGAAAGGAGAGTGAAAACAAGCCTCTTTGGCCGCACGATCAGCGTGCTCATTGCCTGAAATCCCAATATGGCTGGAGATCCAGCAGAAGCTCACAACTTTAATACCTTGAGTCTTTTCAAAGATGATAGACAACAGGATGTCATATCATGAAAACAGAGTACATATCACTAATGGTTTGCAAGGCACTACTCATGGAATCTGAAGAGACAAGTACGTGTCTCTTACGTGAATGTTAACTGCAAACAGCTCCGCGAAAAACATTGGTAATAGTAGGAAGACCAGACATGTATGTACACAGAAGCACAACCAACAGAATTCTCACGTCTAGAGCCGTCTGTATAAACAGCAACTGAATTCATTCTATTTATTTTTTTCGTAAGAAAACAGGATTCGTGTCCTTTTTTTGATACTGACCAAGACTAGAGCAATAATTTACGAAAGAAAGCCAACAAGGGGTAATAATAGTAAGTAGCAGGAGTACTGGAGGTAACTGTATATTTAGAGATAAGAAAAGACGGTGAGCTTTGATGCATAGCGAAACAGTAGATCTTGGATGTTCCTGATATCGATTTAGATGCTGCTTAAAGAACACCCCATTAAAAGTAAAATAATTTCTTTGCGTTTTATTACTAGCTACGCAAGCGCAGATCATTTTTTTGCAGCCTTACTCATCATCAAATAGATAGATTTCAATGATTATTCTTTTTATTATGTAGAGATAGTTTATATGTAAAACTATATAAAGGGGAAAACTGAACAAAAAAAGTTGGAAAACTTACACGAGTAAAAAAATTATACATATTCCGTACTCCTATATTTCAAAAAACCTTTACTCACATTCGATAGCAGTCTCTTTACGTCATTTCTCAGAATTCCTTTTCTTATTTTAAAAAGAAGCAGACCCCTTGACTTAGCGTTTATTGCTACGGATTTTTTTTTATACAGACAGTAATTTTTGTAACCTTCCCTTATTTAATTTTTTTTAAATTAATAAAAAATAAATAACTAACTAAATAACTAAAACATAATGTGTAAAAATGTATAATTTGTTAACAAAATCAGATCTTCATTAAACGAAAATACACGCACGATAAAATAAAAGATTCTTGTACGGTTACAGGGATTTAAGCTTCGTTATATTCTTTAGATAAGTCGATTTAAGTATCATTTAAATGATTTTAACGAGAATATTCTAACAACGGGCTATTCTGAGTTAGGAAACTTCACTATTGGATACATCTGCCTAACAACCGGATTAAGATAAAATTCAATACAATCGTACCGTACCATGATACTCTCTACGTATCATATAATATGCGGAATAAATCAACAAGTTAGCAAAATATCTCTTGAATAATCTTTCCAGATTTACGCAAAATAAATTGAGATACAAATTCATTGCATCAATAAAAATCTTGTAGGTGTGTACATTTAAAAATTCTGTGACTTACTAACCTCTATTTAAAAAGAACTATATAAAAGAATATAAATATATAATATTTCAAAGATAAATATTAAAATGAATACACTTTTTCAACTGTTTTTGTTTCTTTAAATTTCATTTTCAAAATTCAGTGTAAAATTAAAAACAATTTTCGACAATTACTAATTATACTTGCTTCGAAGACAAATAAGTTGTATTTACTACCAAATTAATTAATATTATTATTTCTATTAATAATTTAATTATATGGTTAAAGAGAAGAAGTAGAAAAAAAAATAACGAGTTAGATTGTAGAAAATTTTATTCGATCTCCGCAAAAAAAGTAAAATAAATTAATTTAAATCGAATTAAAAGTTTTTCTTTTAATAATTTTCATTAATATTGTTTAGTTTTTAACATTATTTAATTACATTTTAAACTTTTCAGTATAAATACTTAAGTTAGATTGTAAAAAATAATACTTAGAACCTTTTCTATTTTATTTTCGTTTGTACGTATTAGTTTTTTTATTGTATTTTTGTACCTAGCATAGACAGTCAATTTGAACATATGTATTGTAGTTAACCTTTTAAAGTTTTCTTTTTTTTATTTTATAGTTTGACTACTGTATTTTATTCTGATATTTTCTCTAATGAAATTAAAAAATTTTCAGCTTTATCGATATGGAATTATTTAAATAATAAAACCAGCTAAACACTTCTTAGAAATTGTTTTTTTTTGTTATGAAAGAGCAGGGTGGAAGATTGTAGCATATGAAAAAATGCCATGCCTGATCGGGATTCAAACCCGGGGCTTCCGCACGAAATAAAGCCTTTTTAACTTTAATTGCCAACATTATTTTACTATTTGAAAGATAAGCATTATTTTCTTTAAAAAAATTTAACCTTTCTATTTAAAATTTCATTCTTTTTCTACTTAAATCGAATGAAGAATTCTAGTGTAGAAGAGCAAAAAGAAAATAAAAATGTCTGCTTATCTTCACTATAACGTCTACTTATCTTCACCTTACAACATTTTATTCCGGCTAAGGTGCTATAAATTGACTTAATTTTCTCCTGACGAATGAATAGATATTACTCTGTATAACACATTATAAGATCCTATTTTATTTTAATTTTTTACTGTATTACTGCACATTTTTTAGAAATAAAGTTTTCATACCATTACCATAAGTTGCGATTTCACCGTCGAAATAAAAAAAAAAAAAGTTTAATTATTATTGTGAATTTTTTACTAGTCAATTTTATTTTCCTTTAGTTTTTCGTTTTACAGATCTATAAAAAAACGTGCGCGAAAAACAAGCCAATCAATAAAAATAATCGAAGGTACAAAGAAACTTGTATATTTATAAAAATCTGATGTGGACACTGCATTACTTCCTTACACCTATTAAATTACATATACACATTTTTTTTTTTAATGAAAGGTACATAAAATTTCATTTCATCAACAACTACTATTTTCTTTTTATTGTAAACTTTTATTTACAATCAGAGGTAGTAATTATTAATAAATTAATATATTTAAATTAAAAAAAAAAGAAGAAAATGAAGTCGAATGTCCTTCCTTTGTAAAATCCAAATATTTTATTAATTAAAATTTTATTTGACTGTAATTCTGGAACCAATAAAAATAAGTACCACCATAAGAATCCAAAATCCAGATGTTTTTGATTTTGGGTTTTTTGGATACTTTTGGTCCAGTCGGTCGCAGTCAAAAGGGGAGGTGCACAACTAGATGTTACAACAGTCCTATATCCAAAATTTCAGTATTCTACAGTTAATCGTTTTGAGGTATGCGAAATACATACATACGTACAGACGTCACGCCGAAACTAGTCAAAATGGTTATTTCCGTTGAAATCTGTAAACGAAATTTTTCGCGATCAAAATACTTCCTTTACTTCGTACAAGGAAGTAAAAAGTATATAAAAACTAACGTATAAAAAGAGACCGGTTTTAAGCATATCCTATGGGTACATGGAATATTAAAATCTTCCAACAAATTTTCTCATCTCTTTCATAAAGATGCTTTTAATATCATAATGACATAGTATATAACATGGTAAAGAGTGTCTGAAAAAATTTTGAGAATTTAAATTAAATTTATTTATTACATTTAAAATCATAATGTGTGTTTTACTACATGTAAATTTCTAAAGGTCTAAATTTTTTTTGTTCGTCTTAATGTAACTCAATATGAGAACCATTTAAATCTTTGTAGACCTCAAATCGAAAATGCTATTCTTTCGTGTAAGTGATAGACTGACCACATTTTTTCTTGATATATGATCTCTTTTATATAACCCCAGAAGAAGAAATTCATCAGCGCCAAATCGAGACTTCGAAGTGGCTAATCCATGGGAGCTTTCCTCCCTATCTGACCTTCTGGAGACCTGAGTAAAACGCAATTCGCGCTTTAAAATTTTTACATGATATGTAAAGTATACTGTTGGAAAGATAGGCCATCCATATTTCCAATTGAAAAAACACAAAGTTCTCAGATATATCCGAGTACATTATGCCCGTAACAATTCTCATGTGGCAAAGTCCGCATTGTACCAAAAATTTAATTACACACGATATCACACTAGACATTCCCTTTCACTGCAGATGAATTGTATCAACTCATGTGCATTTTCTGAACACAATATTCGACAATTATGGAGATTCACACCTCCATGAACATGAAATGCTTTTTCATCG
This sequence comes from Zanna intricata, assembly GCA_010016005.3. Lineage (NCBI taxonomy): Eukaryota > Metazoa > Arthropoda > Insecta > Hemiptera > Fulgoridae > Zanna > Zanna intricata. The sequence goes on along the minus strand of JAAAKQ030500036.1, from coordinate 33,489 downwards.
AAAATAAAATGAGCTCCAGGTAGTTTTTATCAGCAGAAATTAATTCTTAAACAGTCGTTACAAATTGAAGTCATTATGACTTATGGGTAGCTTTAATTTCATTAGAATGCATTGTAGTTTGCAAGCACAGGTCTCAATCGCTTGCGTACAACATGGACGAACAACATGCTTTTAGGAATATTTAGTAGACGACTAACACTATCGACTGTACGTTTTGGACTTCGTTGGAAAGACAGTCGAATCCTTTCTGTGTTTTCGGCGCTTGCTAACATCCTACGGCTAATCGTTTTGAATTATGCGAGATAAATGCGTACGTACAGACGTCACGTCGAAACTAATCAAAATGAATTCAGAGATGGTCAAAATGGATATTTCCGTCGAAATCTGAAACACATTTCCCTTATTTCGTACAAGGAATCATCAAGAAGTGGATCATCTATATAGTAAATTTAGTTTTTAATTTTAAAAATCTTGGACATAAGTAATTTCGAAAAAATTATCATTGAAACCACCAGACGAAAACTTACTGCACAAAATGTAAAGAATCATTGAAATCCATCCATTTTAAAGAGTAATTCTTGAACAATACAAAAATTAGTTATACTTTCCTGACACCTGTTATTTATTCATAGATAGTGGTAAAATACACGAAAAATAAAATATACACGAAAAAAAATTTTTTTAATAAAAAAAATCGATACCTTTTTATTTTTTCTGTTCTTCTAACCCCAAAATCACCTTCCAATACGATTATTTGATTTATCTACGTTTACTATTTTAAATGGGAGAATTTAAAAAAAAAAAAATCACTGAAAAAATGTACAACCAATAGAAAGTTACATAAGATTTCTTTCTTAGTGGTGGGGGGATGAATTATGATTAAATTTTATTCTAATATTATTAAAAATTTAAACAAGCTATAAAATATTTTAACAAATTTTAAAAAACGATATTTTTAAACTGGACAGTTAAATTGTAAGATAAGCATGTACGCGTGTACTGATCTTAATATAGAGTGAGGTTATGTTTGCAAAATTTTTAGAAAATCAGCTAAAAATCCCCAGGAGGTGATTTCTACCACACTTTCTAGTTTCTACCACACCATTGTAGATATTAATCCCAAAAGTTTACCGACAAATTGCCCCATATGCAAGAGTCTCAGTGCCAAATTTTATCAAAAACGATTTCTGCAGTCGAAAATTATTAAACTTCAAACACGCCATCACACGTGTATGTATATATATATATATATATATCGAATGCTAATTTGATTATTAGTATTGAATGCTAATACGAATATTACCCTCCATTTTTTTTGGGGGGGGGGAAAGCGGGGATCCCTGAGTAGTGAAAAATGTAAAAACCCATACCCCATTTTTTGACTGATTATCATACTTCCCTTCTTAAAGCGTAACTCTAGAGCAATGAGTTTTTTCTTCTTTTTTTTAAGCAGGATAAAAATTACAAAAATAAACTTTATTAATAGAAATCTCTGGTAGTATACGATATTTTACTTACATTAGGAAATGGTAAAAAGGAACATGTAAAATAAAATAAATCAGGTACTTAAAGAAAAAAACGTTGAACAACAAATTGCTATCATAGAATAACAAGATTTGTTCCCTTAAGAAATGGTAGAGGATGTTTTTTTTTTCTATTTTGTTTTTAGAATGCATTTCACGAATAACAAATAGTTGTACGTGGTAAGAAAGCAAAACTGTTACGGTGTACTTTTGTAATAACGATAATAGCAGCACAAAATATACGTTGTGGTAATTGAAATAAAATAAGTGGCGACTCTTAAATATAAATCACTATAATAATATTTTATAGCTTAAGATGTTTAAATTTTAAATATATAACTTCTTCATTTAAAGAATATTACTATTTAAAAATAAACGGCTGAATATTGCAAAAGAAAATACATTTTAAAATTATCATTAATAATAGTAACATCACTTCCATAAGTTGAAGACCATTATTAAAAAAAAAAAAAAAAAAAAAAAAAAAAAAAAAAACTAATTGCCTTTGCCTTATATCTTTTACAATGAGTTTTAATTTTAATAATTTGCTTCATTATAATCATAAAAAATTCAGGTGGTCTTATTTTATTCCCCTATTATTTTTCTGTGGATGTATATAATCTAATTTTATTACTGAATGTTTTCATTAAAAAAAAAAAAAAAAAAACCGATGAGACGTAACCGTTCATTTTATTAACGTTTAACCGATTTTATACCTGTATAAAACAAGAAAACAGAATCTAAATGTATGTTTTATTAATTGCTAATGACGGAATTTTTTTCGTTTAGTTTGTCTCTTTTTGACCGATGATTTTCTTGTTATTTTCTTTTTTCAAGTAATAAAATATTACAGTAAAAAATAATTAATTTTATAATTTTTAACTATACATCTAATAAAAGGAAAATATTTTCATTTTAATAAGATGAATATAAATTATTATTAAAAATAACCCTTAATTTGATAGGAATAAACTGATGGTTTTTGAAACTTTTTTTTTTTTTTTTTTAATGAAATTTGCATCATCTGTTACAGGGAGGAAATAAGGTTATGGGACGAACGATCATATCAACAATTTCGCACACGTTAGATTTCTCAGATTTTTACATCAACAGATATGAGAAAAGTTTTAACTTTGCTGTACCCTTTGAAAATAAACTTGTAAAAAGAAATTTAAATCTCTCTAAACGGAAACTAAAAAATAAAACATCTAGATTTAATGGCCTCTAAAGAACTCTACGCCTGCGAGACAAGCTGTGAAGACGGTCATTGTACGCAATTGTCCAGAGACATAAAATAGAGATGAAATTTTTCTAATTTTGCACTAACTTCCACAACACTACTATCAATTGTGTGCGTATTAGGATCGGTTAACGATTCCAAGCGGTGCAGAACTCAAAAATAAAAATAATACTTTCGGAACCGTAGTAAATAGAAAGGAAAAAACATATACGACATCGCACGTGCACAAGGAAAATAAAATCTTCCAATTATTAGCCTTAAAGGGCTAAATGTAACCAGACTTGCTTATAAACAAGCCGTCCCAGAGCAAGGATGCCTTTAATAACAGCGTTACGATAAATAAAGACAATTATCTTACAAATAAACAATGTAATAAGTTAAACCAAGTAAGGTTAATACCGTATACTTACACGTACTATGCGCTACCCGTTTAATTCTAAAAATAGCATGAGCGTCGTATACGGATGTTAAGTTGTCACGTTAATGATGACGTAATCATTTGCCTTATATACAGAGTGTCCCATGAATAAACGGAGAAACTTTCAGCACATCTACAGGTGTGAATAATGAAACAAGTTCATATAAACATAGGTCTGGGAAACACTTTTTTTTTCGAGTTACGGCTAGCGAAATATTTCGCCCAGAATTCAGCTCATCTAATAAAAAGAAGTCCTATAATTTTTGAGACCCAAATTAAGGAGTAAAGTTCGTGTTTTTTATGTAATTTCAGATAGGAAAGAGGATAAAACAGTTCCTAACACTCTAACTCCTGTATTTTTTAATTTATCAGTTGTAAAACACAAAATTCTATAACCAACTTGATTGTTTTCGACAACCATAGACGAAAGATCCTTTTCACAGAGATAAGACGTGGCGGAAGGGATTAATATTTTCAGCGCTTCTGGATTAGATTTCCATATTCACTTCGAAGAGCATGCCAAAATGTATCTCAAACATTAGATGTGAATTTTAATTTATCGGCAGACATTTCGATGAACAGGTCGTAAATCTGGTAACTTAGCTGTAACAATGTTTTTGCTAAATGGATTCACTAATCATCTCTTCGAGAAATAATTTTTAACTACAGGATATATACTCTGACAACTGAATTTTTTTTTTATATTTGAATATGACGTCACAGCGAATGTTATTCAAATAGATCAAATACAAGAAGCATATATACATCAAGTTGGATCCTGTAAATTGTGCATGTTAGTACACTTCAAACAAGCATTTCATATTCTTCACTATCAACGCAGCTAAATAGTTTTAACTAGGTCTCATTTGGTTGCGATCGGGGGGGGTGGTCTCGAAATATTCATTACATATATTTTATTTCATTTTTTGGGGGTCGTGGAGCTAAAAAGGTTAAGAATCAATGCTCTAGAGCTATGATGAAAGGAAAATAAAAAATTCCTTTTGTTTGTATACCAAATTTGAACGAAGAAGAAAATTTGAAAATGATTATTTCAATCATTTTTTTTTAATTTTGTAATAATTTTAGGAAAATATTATAAGAAAAAACTTAATTTTTAAAAAAATTATTCAAAACTGATACCAGAAAAATTATCAATGAATTCTGGCCTAGCCAAGATATGACTTATGACCCTTCCTATCTCACCGATATTCTGAAATAGAATTAAGCTCCTGTATAAACAGATCACCGTGCCGAATTTGAAGATTTTTTTTAACGTGGTCATTCCCAAGTTATTAATCTAAATAATAGTTAGGAATACACACATGCATACGAACAGAATTTACCCGCTCTCATATTTTGCATTTCTCAACATTTCATGACTCCCTAAACAAAAAGCATTAAAAAGAAAATTCAATAAAATAGAAAAGGTAATTTTTGATTTATATAAATTTGATATGGCTCGTTTAATTTAGATTTATTCAACCTTAAAACAAAGCTATAAAAAATTAACCCTTAATATTAAACAATCCAGTTCTACATTAGAAATATTAGCCAAAATAAAGAAAAAATTATATTCAAATAAATAAGAATATAATTCTTATATTCTTATTATAATTTATAAAAATAAAAATAGAAGAATATCTATATTCTTATAAATTATATTCCAATTTATTTGAATATAATTTTAATAATATTATATTTTTATTTAATACGTAAATTATTATAACTACTACCGAATGACGATTGTTACAACAGTTTTATTGAGAAAGTAGATATTTATGTAAATTTCTATTTTATATGTAAAAAGAAACGATACTTCTTCTTTTTTTATGTATATACTCGTATTTTATTTCACACCGATGGATGTGTTCCGTAGTTTGAGGAATGGAGATAAGAAAAGAAATTGGTAATCGATGACTGAGAACGATTTTAAAAAAAAAAAAAGCGAAAGGTAGTTTTTATCATTCAAGATTTGTTGTTTTTTTTTTTTTTTATGAATTTTTTCCTTGATTCTGTTTATATATATTTCTCTCTTTTTTACGACATATAAGAACAGATACTAATGGAAAATAGATAAAAGTATATATGTAAAAGCGATTCAAAGAGAAAAATCGTTTTATTTTTTTACTAATATTTTTCGTATTTTTATCAGAATTAATACAGCCGATCAACAAACAGTTTTATGAAGATGTAACATAATCAAATCCAAGTAAAGGTTTACTTATTTTAATTTTTTACTTTAATTTTATTTTCCCGATTACCCGTTGGGATTCAATTAACATTACTATCGCGTATATAAAATCCCAATTAATTATATCATAGCATTTGAGTTGCCCATAAAGCAGAATTTCTAGGTGTTTTATTAAATGACAAGTTTTTTTTTTTTATTATCAAATTGCTTTAATTTGTAATAAAATCAAACGCTAAAATTGTCTTATAATTAAATATGTATTATACCTATATATTCCCGTAAAGTAAAATGTCATCTCTAGGGGATCCCTAAAAAAAAGTCAACCCCAGTCTTTAAGACACAAAAATGTTTTTTTTCGTAGGAGGAGGGTGCGGGCTCGCGCCGCAAAAAGACCTCCCACTCTAGTCGCGTGGGAGCCGGACCTCATCCGTGTGGTATGTGCACAGCCTTCGTGCAACCGCTCGAGCACACGTGACGCCGACTCAGAACAACGGCAATGACGTCCTCAGGGGGCGATAGACGAACAACGATTCTGTGGAGTCCCCACAGCCCACCGACAGATGCTGGCCACCACCATCATCCTTCATCAACAGTCTGTATCAGCCCATTGGCCGTTACTTCTCACTTACCCGGCAAACTCCTAGCCTGTTTGATCTTCCCTCTGCCGATGTCATAATGGTTGACACAGCACTAGAAATTCTAGCCTATGTTTCTTTATCTCTCAGCATCTTTGTAATGATGTTGTTCATTTGTAAGTCATCTCGGTCCATCAGCTGATCTCTCAGGTTCCTCCATCCAACACATGAAAATACGATGTGTTCAGCCAATTCCCCACAGACATTACTTTTTTTGTGTTACTCCGTACAATCCTGCACAAAAAAATCGGCGAAGCGACCATGTCCACAAAGAAACTGGGTTAATTCATAGCCCGTATCTGCAAGTTTACGTTCTGCCAAGCTCCTAACATTCTGAATGAGCCGAAACGTCCACTGACCTGTCTCGACGGTACGCCATCTGTAATTCCAGAGCTGAAACATGTCATCGATCGCTTCTTTCTGTCCTTTCCCAAGACAATGACCGACCTCATCCTGGTCTGCAGGTTTATTGGGGATATTCCCGCAATCACCGCTGCTGCCTCGGAACTGATGGTGCGATATCCTGCTGTAACTCGTAGGTTAAGCCTGCGATTTGGGCGCAGTAACTTCATTCTTTTGCGAGCCTTCGCCAGTGCAACCACCCAAAGTGGTGCTCCAAATAATACCACCGAAGCGTACACAGTGGACAACAGCCACCAGACCTCAGCTACCTTTGTTGGCCTTTATTGGCCAATGCCATCCACTCACCTTTCCTGGCAGTCTCCTCTATATGTCTGGTAAATGATCATTTTTTTACCTTCGAGACTACCGTTAGGTATTTCATCAGAGAATGGAGATGAATGATTTGTATCATATGTGAAGAATGGCACGCCTGACCGGGATTCGAACCCAGGACCTCCGGATGAAAGCCCGAGACGCTACCCGCTCACACCACGGGAGGCCGGCCGTGTGGTAAATGATCTGTTCTTAGCTAACCATACACCTAGATACTTCGCCGCCGAGCTGGGATGCACAGTAGTCTCGCCCACTTTGAAGTTGGGCCACTTCGAAATCAAAGTGGGCCCAATTTCCGCCGACCGGTCATAACAATCACTTGTGTCTACTCCTTGCCTAGTCTCAGACCATTGGCATCCAGCCACAACTTTACCAACTGGGCCGTCCTATCTCTTACATTCATCAGCTCTGCTCTATTAATGGTCACCAGCACCAATGCCAAATTATTAGCGAATGCCATAGGTGTGACTCCCTCTGGATACGTCTGCTGCAGAATATCGTCTAACGGTACAGCAACTCCCTATTACGGCGCATATATGTGCCGCATATATGTGTGTGAAAAAACCTTTGTTTCATTATTAGTGAGCTTTAAAAATGAAAATAAAAACCCAGAATTTTTTGCATCATATTTAAAATGTACAATTATAAATTTATTCAAATAATTTCAATTAACCCTTTACAAATTTTACTTCATTTTTAATTAAACTAATTTTTTTTTAAATTTATTGTTGTTTGATGTTGGATGGACTAATTAGGTTTTACTACCACTACTGGTTTTTTCAGCAATCAATTTTGTTTTAATGATCAAAATTGTTTCCATCATTTTCTTTGATTCTTTCATACAATACGTGATAACATATTAGCACTAAGAAGGCAAAGGAAGACCATTTTATTCCTAATCTCCTTAATAAGCCTGGCATTGGGTATTGGTTACTCTTAATTATAGCTGTGAATTTTATTTTTGGAAGTGAATTAACTCGTGTTAAATAGCTTTCAATCATTATGGTTATGGTACTTAAATACATACACATATTTATATCAGTATATATTTAATTAAAATATAGTAAATTTAAACAAAAAAATGCAATGATAAATTAATAATTTCTTATTATACTAAGTCGTTCTTTGGTAGTTGGGTTTCGATTAACCACACACTTCAGGGATGGTCGACCTGAGACTGTACAAGACTACACATCATTTACATTCATACATATCATACTCATTCATCCTCTGAAGTGATACCTTATATTAAAAGATATTACTGTATTAAGGTATTAAAAATATTGAAGAGTCGCTGAATCGATCTGGTTGGTAGGATCAAAAACTATGCGAAGTAGTAGAATTTCTGTAGATAGACGGTGTATGGATGCACGGAGGACCAATATGTATGTATATTTGCAATACCTTAACGTAGTAGAAGGATTAGCTCGTAGCGTTTTGAATAAATGAAGACCAGATCATGATAGAAACGATTATTTATTGTTGTAAACTGTAGTTAGTATATGCGTTGATGACGTTGAAGGTATTATAGTATAATTTTGAATAGTATAATTTTCTTAATATATTATAAATTACACTTATGAATAGGAAACTTGCGTATTAACATGAAAAGGTTATGAGTAATTAGTTTGCATGTTGCAACTATCGTGTTTGGAATACTACTGGCTACTGCCCAGTGTCTCTACTGCCGAAGGTGGTTCCTGAGGCTAAACAGAAAAAGAGATTCTTGCTGATCTGAACCAAGTGAAGTACCATCAAATCCAGTTTACTTGTTTCTAGTATTGATAACAATTATCTTAAATAATTTTAGCGTTTGTTTATCGGGGAAAACCGGTTTTATCAAAAATTTAATAATTATTTTTAACGATAAATTCAATATGTGAAAGTTGCATTACGATGACATTTGAATTTTTTCTCTTTTTTTAATTTAAAACAACAAATTCATATACTTTTACAGATACAAAAAGTAAAATAAATAAGCGTGACATTAGCACATCGAAATAAAACAGTTAACAGTTATAACGGACTTTATTCAAAAAGTCAAAAGAAATATAAAGGTTGGTTTAAAACTATGAAGAAAGAGAGAAACACAGAGAATGCGAAAGAGAGAGCTTACAGGTAACAATTATCTTTGAAATCCATTAAGAGATAATTACTAGTCGTTTGTGTAATACTGTACTGCGCCTACCTTTGCAGGCTCCAAGTATCATGCAACCTGTAAACTAATGTGTGCTTAGTGTAATAATAGTATAATAGGGATACTTCCGGCGAAGAGGGAGATTAAATTTTATCACTTAGCCAATAGGTCTCTTTGGAGAATAATAAATTCACCATATGGCAATGAGGAATGATGTAGATTCTATGTCATACTAACGTAAACTTACTCGCATGTGTGCGCAATACAGGTACTTATATATATATATCTTATATATATATATATATATATATAAAATGTTTTTCGTAAAAAAAAAACAAAAAGAAAGAAAAAAAAAGGAAAAAAAATATATTGTCTTCAATACCAATTTATAAATACTTACAGTAAAAATTTCCATAAATAAATAAATGTTCAAAAAGTGATGCAACCTTATGAAAGAAAGTTTCTTCTTTTGTTGCAGCTTTAATTGAGGAAAACTGGCTTGCAGCAGAGAATATTCACTGTCTCCCAATACATTAATTAAATGTGTCACTTATGCCCAGACCCAGAATGCCTTTACAGAAAAGTATGAAGTAAATAGACCAAACAATTCCTCCATCAAGCGGCTGTACAACTTACAAGAGGCAGGGAATGTGGCAGATGCAACAAAAAGTGGTCGACCGAAACAGTTAACACCAGAAAAGTTGATCGATTTGCAAACTGCATATTCTGTTAGTCCCAAGAATTTTGTGCGACGCTTATCTAGCCAGTCTGGTTTCTCCGTTGGTAGTGCGATTGCGCAAGCGTTTAAAGATCCATCGGAACAGAATTCGTGTTGTTTATTAGTTGGTTGTTATGAGTTTATGACGTCGGAAAACGTGACAGCTTTCTGTCAGCGGTTCATATCATTTGCAACGCCAGATGAGGAAGAACTCGATGGCTAGTTTCGGTGTAATGAGGCATGGTTCCCCCTCGATGGATACGTGAATGCACACAATTCACATGTTTGTGTACGGAAAATCCACATCAACTGCACGAGTCTCCTCTGCAAGGACAAAAAGTGGGTGTTTGTTGTGAAATTTCACGTAGGTGAATCTTCATGACATTCTTTCACGGCACCATAAACAGTGAACGCTACATAGAGATCGTGCAACAATTTATAAATACTACAATTGCAGACCGGCTAGAGTACACACGGTTCCAGCAGGACGATGCTACGACTCATACAGCCAACAATACTATGACTTTCTTGTATCAGCGTTTTCACGGACAAGTGATTTCGAAGGGGTCTGGCCCCCTCGATCTCCTGATTTATCCCCTCTTGAATTTTTCTTGTGGGAATATCTTAAAGATGCCGGTTGCAAAATTCATCCTCACATAGTTCCCGAATTTTAGAACAAAGTTGAACAATGTTTCGCTATAATTTCTTGAACTTTACAACATATGTTTAAGAGCATGCAACGTCATATTTAAGTGAAACGCATAATGGAGACCATTTTCAACAATTAATGTAAATTCTCATTTTCTCATAAGGTTGCTTCACTTTTTGAATACCTTTATAAAACAACTTGTAGAATTAAAAAGGTATAAATAAAAATAAAACTGTTCAATTAAAATACATCACTAACTATTTTAAAAGGATTGCTGCCGCAACTGGAGCTCTCTATTCTCTACTCTCAGAATAAATATTACATTTTTGCCTTTAAAAAATTACTATAGATGTTATAAAGAAAAGTATTGTAATAAGTTTTTAAACCTCTCACTTCCGGTGTTATTTTTAAATCAGCTTTTCCAAGTAAACTGACAGCGATACATGTTAACGTTTAACAATCAATTGACAAATAAGAACGTAACACAAACACGTTAGTTATAAAATAAATTCGTTAGAGAATAACTAATGCAATTATATCGCCTTCTGTGATGGCGTTGAAAATTTACTCTTGCTTCAGTTAGCAATATATAAAGCTTTAATAAAATCAGTCTGGATATAGGTCAATCAAATTACACGACGTCACAAAATCTTCATTGACCATATATAACAGTGCAAAGTTTTCAATAAAAATTCCTATAATACAAGTTATGACATATGTATTCAATAGAACGCTGCACACTTACTTGGAAATTCAGACTTACTTGGAATAAAAGTTTTGAACGATTTCAAAACTTTTATTCATGATTAAATTGAAGACAGACCTTTAATAAAAGCTAAAACCCTTAAGAAAAAAACTGAATCTAATCTACATCAAAACAGGGAATATGGTTAAAACTACTGGCTTCAAAATAACAAAATGTTTTATCTTTTTCTCTTTCATATAACTTTCCTTATCTCATTAGCCTCCAGAACTACCGTAGGGTATTACTTCAGAGGATTCAGGTCGACCACTCCTGAGAAGTGTGGTTAATTGAAACCCAACCACAAAAGAACAAGTTTTCCACCATCTAGCATTCAAATCCGTATAAAAATTTTTACCTTTACTAGGATCTTTCATATAACTACAAAAATATTTCCCGAATTAGTTATCAGTATAATATAAATTCATTGTTTCTCAAAGAATACATTAATTTATTATCTAATTAAGTGTTGTAGTCATTTTTGTTAACATTTGAGTCGTAAGAGTTATTTTATCAGAACATAATAAAATTCACTTGTTCAACTAATCCCTTCGGTGGAGTGAATATTTATAATTAATTCTTTCCTTTTATACCGGCCTCAGTGGCGGGAGTGGTAGCGTCTCGGCCTTTCATCCAGAGGTCTCGGGTTCGAATCCCGGTCCGGTATGGCATTTTTCACACACGCCAAAATTCATTCCTCTCATTCCTCTGAAGATATACTCGTACTTAACTGTGGTTCCGGAGGTTAAAAAAAAAAAAAAAAAAAAAAATTAATTGTTTCTTAATTTTTGATAGACAACACTAATATTACTGCTACCTAACATTACAGAAGTACTTCCTTCTTTCTTTCTTTCTTTATCTGTTTAGCCTCCGAAACTACCGTAAGGTATTACTTCAGAGGATGAATGAAGTACTATTGTTACAGAAGTACTATTATTGAAAGAAATTCACGTAAATATACGGCAATAAATATTTGCCTTTTCATCTTGTGAAAGCTGTGCTACTATATCTACATATTCGAAAAGAGTTTTTTTTTTTAGCAAATAAACTGAACACGACATGAATTCAATATTAAATTACTAAATTCATAAATATTTTAAATTGCTATGTATAATTTAATAATTATTAACATGCAAGTTTCATTTTAGTTACAAAGCATTGTATATAATCACAACAAAAAGAAATAGTAAATTTATTAAAAAGAGTAAAATTAAAGAAACTGTGGTATAATAGTCACCCGTTAAAGTTGTTTCTCTGATAATAATGATGTTCATTACAGAAATCTGACGATAAATATCTTGAAAATGAGCTTCAAGAGTTTCTTGTATTATATTTTAAGATTTAACCTGACATTATTTTTCTTTTCGTTTTTTGATTTCTGAAAGACCAGGTTCCAATCTTTACCGATTTTGCTGTTTTTTCTTTGCTGCAATATTCCCTAATTCTTTCAGCTTGCTGTTCTCTTTCTTTCTTTCGACCATTTTTGAGCACAGTTATCTTTTCCTATCTTTTTCTCGAAAACGCTATATTGATTGAATTCTCTCTTTATAGATTTTTGTGTCTTGATATTTTATTTTCTAAAATGTTCTGGTTTTTTTAGATCGATTTTAACCTCATTTATCCAAATAATTTCAGTTTTCCTTTTATAAAAATAATTAAACATTTGTTTTGTAAGACTGGCCATTTTAAAAAGGTGTCCAAAGAAAAATAGCTTTCGTTTTTTCATTGTAGAAATTGTTATTAAACTCTATGTTGGTAAATTTCTACAGTATGTCTCAGTTATAATTTCCGTTTTCATAAAATGGGCCTAGAATTTTCCGAATTATTTTTCTTTCTATTTATTTAATTCTTCCAATTTCAAATTTAAGTTTAAGTATTTGCAGGCATAAAGGCAATTTGGTTTTACAACCGTATTGCAGTACCTGATTTTTAGATTTTTGTAAAGGTATTTTTTATTCTAATTTTTTTTTTTGTAATTCCATACGCACATTCGAGTTTGTGGGAGGTTCTGTATCTAATCGCAAATTTGTCAAGGTTATTTTACTGGACTATTTCTTCCAAGTATTTGAATTCTTGAACTTGCCCAATTTGACCAGTTTTTGTTCGAACGGATTTCGGAGGATTTTTAATATTTATTAACGTAAAATCTATAATTAGAATGTTTAAAGTTTTTGAACTATTATTCATCGTAGTATTTTTCAGTGTCTTACGAATGACAAATTACTAAAATTTTTAATCTCGTATATATGCTTCGAATTTAAGTAGATAAGACTAAATATTATTTTTAACAAGTCTGAAATTAGTCTATAATCCTTAAAAAAATAAGGAAAAATATTTATAAGTACAGAACTAGAGAGAGAAATACTATATATGTATGTCCCTTCCTCATTCATGTATTCCTCATGTATGTATCCTTCTCCCTCATTTTTCTATGCTATTAATTTAAGGATTAATTCTTCTTCTTCTTCCTCAAGCCTTCGACTATAGTCGATTATGACAACAAAAGCTGATCTTCCCATCGTTTCCTGGTGTGACCCATACTGTAATGGATTTTCTCTGGACGAAAGACAATCCTCACTTTTTTGAGTAAATCGAACACCATCCGCCTCATGTTATAATTTGGGCTGAAATGACAGCTGAATGTTTTCTTGATCCTTACTTTTTCAATGGCGCATACTCAATACAGTTATCTGAGAACGATCGACGAGTGGCTTCTTCCAGAATTAACGGCAAAAGGGATCGCCGACATCATTACGTTTCAGCAAAACGGTGTCCCATCCTGAACCCCGTGAATGAAGACACCCGCCCTGTTATGATCCCGGTCACCCTCTCCGTTCCTAGCCTTGATGGCCTTTACCGGAGGTCGTCTTTTAGACTCTCTAAAATTGATAATCAAATACACCAGTTTGGCCTCCGTCAGGATGCCACCGATGCAAATCCCTCGGCAGAAGTTACCATCAGTATATTTACCACCTACCATAACTTATAACCCTCAACCATCAAATTAAACGATTCGCGGAAGCGCGATCCCCACGCCTTCCTCTAACACCTAAGATTTCGCAGAAAAACCCTTCCTATACCTACCTTCAGTTAGACTATGCACTCAGATCATTATTTGATTGAGTCTTTGAACACCAAAAGTACTATCCTCATACTTACAAAACAAGTGTTGATCGCAACAATTTTTTCCAGCAATTTAATTTACTTAAAGTCCTCTTAATTTACTTAATAATCGAGAAAGGGATTCACAAATTTAATAGGCCTCTAATGAACACAAACCCTTTCTCTCCTCGCTCTGGTTCGCTATCGGGAGCAAGGTCAACGCCTAAACCCTTCCACACCACAGCTCTATCAAAGAGTTCTCCACCCATCCCAAAACGGTGATTTAGTGCATTCTTCTTTGAATGTCCGCAGACGCCTAGAGAAATTTGTCCGACTCGCTGGATGAGACACTGGTCAGAAGAGTTACCTTTTCTATCGCCTTGACCAGCAAAAAGCCCTGACTTCACCTGACATTGCACTCTTGGGTTTTGTAAAAAAAAAATCCGAAAACTTAAATATGTCAACAACCAACAGCTCCAAGATGTTTTTCGGTCAGAATTTGAAACGATCCCCCTGGTATGCTGTTGCGAATGAACAACCCGGACATGGAGACGCATACAGCTGCGCTTTGAACCCACTGGAACCCACACACACGTTTTAGATCCATACAAGGTACGCTGCACCTATCTTAATAATTTTATAATTAGCGTAAATGGACTTCTCGCCCATCCCGAACAGTCGGACTGCATTGTCGATAGATAATCGGAAATGTGAAAAATTTGAATGATTTGGAATTCTAGACGTTTACGATCGGATACACGGAACGTCGGAGGTATAACAGATAATATTATTTTATTGTTAAGTACCTCACTAGCATAACAGATTAGTTGCTGTACCAAACAGGAAATTATTATAACAAGCGCACACGTGTATATACATATATATTGAATTATTGGAAGATATTTAAATAAATTTGAATTATTTTTGTTAATAAATTATTACATTTAATTTTTTTCGTTCTACATTTCTCTTGCAAGTTATAAAAAAAAACTTGTACGTCGAAATTCACTGTTCAGTCACTTTTATTCGATACCACATTTTCAGTTTTTGATTTAACGATCGGAGAAAAACTATGTCTAATATACGTCATTTTATTTTCTTCAAATGATGATTTCTTCCTCGTGTTAATCACATGACCAGGATAAAAAAATCTAATAATAAAAGTAGGGATGATAATTTTGAAGTATACGACAAAAATAAATATGCGTAGCCACTTCTAACCCTAACAAACGTCTGCCCCCTCTCCGATGGAAGAAGTAACTACAATTAAAACAAACATAATTAACTAATTTGAGCCATAATTAAGTAAGGATGTAATACAACTAACGTAAATGACTTCGTTGTAATACAGTGATATAAATTTTCTGTTGTTAAAATTAATACGAGTTACTGCTTTTTTTCAACTGTGTTAATTATTTTAATAGAAATCTTTCCTTTTTTATGACGGAAGTTTTTAGACAAAATAATGAAACCACTGAAATTACGGAGATATATTTTAAACATCTCAGTCACTTAGATAACATGAACTGCTCTTCTTTTATTAAAATCTGTTGGTAGATGACTTTTTTTTTAATTACAGTTTTGTTACCATATTTGAATATATTTCTAAGTATAAATTAATTTTTTTTTTTTTAATAATTTTAATTGAAAATACAAACTCCCTAAGGTAACCGTCGTGTTAGAATTTTACTTATTCATTAACTATATATCGCTGTTCCCTTTTTTGTTATGAATAATATTCTTTTTATTAATACAAGCGATTTAAATTTGTCGCTATTGATTTCTAAATTAATTTTTTTTTTTTTTACTTGAAAATATACGCTTACATTCTTTTGTAAGGTGTGAATTATTAGATTCGAATTGTTGTATTTACATGTTTGTAAATGATGTTCCTAAAAGTATATTTAAAATTTTTGTTCAATGTTTCTATATTAAATGTTTTATTTTTCGCAATTTTAATTTACACACTCATTTTATGTGCATCTGCTTTATTGTACAATAGAAAAAAAGATGAGCCTATGGCTCGTCGCGAAAATATTACACGGTTTATGTTTCATTACACATGATTTTGTTAAATGTTTTTGCTTTATAACTAAATAACGTTAATGAATTTAGCGTACTAACAACAGCAAAAACTTTTAAAACTAAAAGCTTCAAAATCCTTAACATTTTTAACCGTTTCTTGAGTTGTAATTTTTTAAAACACCTCTAACCCTAATGTTTTCCTTTTTCATCCCTAAAACAAAAATATAATTTTTGATAAATCGTTCGTGCGCTGCACGCAGCTGTTCGGCGCGCACGTGCTCCGCTCTGCGCCAATAGTAGCTAAAATTAAAATGTGAGTGAAAAAAGAAATGAAAATTCCATGTACGAAGTAAAGGAAGTATTGTGATCACGAAAAATTTCGGTTTTCAGATTTCAACGGAAATATATATTTTGACATCCCTGAATCCATTTTGACTAGTTTCGGCGTGACGTCTGTACGTACGTATCTCACATAATTAAAAAATGATTAGCCGTAGGATGGTGAAATTTTGGATTTGAAATTGTTGTAACATATAGGGATTGTGTACCTCCTCTTTTGATTGCAAACGACAGGACCAAAATTGTCCAAAAAAGCCCGAAATCCAAACAATTAGGATTTTTTACTTATTCTTAAGTGCAGTAATAAGCTCTCACTGAGAGCTTTTCAACAGTATATTATAATGGTACTTATTTTCATTGGTTCCATAGTTATAGCCAAATAAAATTTTAATTAATGGAATATTTGGACTTTACAACGGGACGGTAGGTTCGAATCAGGCCGGCCTCCGTGGCACGAGTAGTAGCGTCTCAGCCTTTCATCCGGAGGTCCCGGGTTCGAATCCCGGTCAGGCATGGAATTTTTCATACACTTCATACACGCTACAATTCATTTATCTCATCCTCTGAAGATATACCTAACGGTGGTTCCGGAGGTTAAACAAACAAAAAAAAAATTAATAAAAGTTCGTTATTAATAATTTATATTGTTCAAAAACAACAGGTAGGATTATAGTTTCATAATAATAAACTTTTTAACATTTGAAAAATGCGATCCCTAACCGGTATTCAAACTAATTCAGTATACGGGAATATATGTACTTACTAATATACATACATATGTACTATAAAGAAATTATAAGTGAAAATATATTACAAAGAATTTGGAACCGGAGCAAAATTAATTAAAATTAAATTAAAAAACACAATAACTAACTGAGGTAATTAAGATTATAGAATAAATTACGTAATTATTAGTAGCTGCAATACGTAGCAAGACAACCGGGCTGTTCTAGTGGTTAACGCGACATAGAAGATCTGATTTCGGAGTAGAGAGTTCTAAGGTTCAAATCCTAGTTAGGGTAGTTACTTTTATAAGGATTTTAATACTATATCGTGGATGCAGGTGTTCTTTGGTGATAGGGTTTCGATTAACCACACTTCTCAGGAATAGTCTACCCGAGATTGTACAAGAATAAACTTCATTCACATTCATACATATCGTCCTCATTCATCCTCTGAAGTTAATACCTTACAGTAGTTCCGGAGGCTAAACAGAAACGGAAAGAGGAAGTAGGAAGATAAAAAATTAGATCGAGAAAAGGATAAACACAGATATGCTTTTAATTCCAAGCAATCAAAAAAAGTATAAAAACACTAAATTTTTCTGAACGTTAAACCATCACGACGAAATCAGTTAAATATCACTTTAATAGGAGAATACATCATATAATTATATAGAAGAAACTTTTATAATTCGCCTCTTCCTTTTTTTAGTGAACAGCTAAAAACAAACGATAACATTCCGGTGGGGGGGGGAATCAGTAAAATGGTTGTAAGAATATAAAAACACTTTTCTGATATGCAAAAGCACTAAAATAATGCATTAATATTTGTCCATATAAAACTGTAGAACACTGACACGTAATAAAGATTACGCTATTGTTGTAGTATAAACGCGTACATACACTCCTGAATGGAACTTCACAATAAAAATCCACAAAGATCAAACTTAATAAAATAATGAATTTTTTAATTCTTTTTATTAAACGTGAAAATAATATTAATATGAAAGTAAAAATACAGAAATCTGCATTATACAAGTTTTATATATAGATTTAACAAAGCTATTGATTACAGACCTATAAAAAACTTGTTTTACGACATAAATTTTGTGTTTTACGTCGGATATATCAAAAATGTATTCTCATTATTTTCACCAGTGAAAGATATCTTGAAAATTTCTGCTTTTCTTGTTAAGGCACCTGTGTATATATATATATATACTGCTATATAAATAATGCTCATTTTGAAAAACTAATTCACTAAATTTACGCCTATAATATTTCTCAAAGTTCAATAAATAAAGGAATAGAAGAATCGTACAATTGGCCAAGTAATATCCAAGAACCGAGCGATTATTGGAAAACCTACATACAAACACATGATCGTCGTTTGGTTATTAGCCCCTGAAGCAAATCCCTCGCACTATGTTTGTCTCTTACCCTCCTCTATTCTCAGTTTAACTTTTTAAATTCTGATTGCCTTCATTTCCTTTTAGACAGTCTATACTTTTTACACTTTGCCGGTCTCTCTTTTTTCTACCTTCTTACGCCGTTTAATCAAGCGCCTTTTTCTCTCATCATACGCCATAGTCGGTCGAATTGTTCTATTTTCATTCACTCTCCTCATTATCTCTTTATTTTTCACTTTCTGTCCTTTAATCTTTATAAATTTCCTCCATGTCCCCATATCAAACACCTCCAGCTTTTCTTTTTCTCTTTGTCTTACTACATTCCAAACAAAACGTTTCACAAGACACTTCAAGTCTATAGTGTTCGCCATGAAAGATGGCCCTTGTGTTTATTATATATTACTTGAAAAAAAAATCACTCGATAAAAATGAAGGTATTGTCAGAAACAGTGATTATTTTTGCGCTAACAGGATTCGTTCGATTTTAGTTAACGTCATTCGTTTGAAAATTAGGAGCGTGAAAAACGGAAAACTTGGAATTTTTTGCACTTTTTTTTGAAAACCTCAGCTTTGAATTACTATAAAATTAAAACCGATCCAAACCCAAAATCCTACGCTTAAATAAAGTAAAACAAACA
The DNA here is from genome assembly GCA_010016005.3 of Zanna intricata. NCBI lineage: Eukaryota > Metazoa > Arthropoda > Insecta > Hemiptera > Fulgoridae > Zanna > Zanna intricata. Next base: position 14,266 of record JAAAKQ030500036.1, on the reverse strand, counting down.
CCTAAAAGAAAACAAAAATTAATAAAAAAAAAGTATTAAAAAAACATATACTAACTGTAATTTATACATTATTAAATTCTAAATTTAAAGCACTAAGTCTGCCAAATTAGTAAATAAATTATTACATTACTAAAAATCCTTTTGTATCAATTAGAATTATATGAAAAAATATAGAAACCAATAAAAATTGTCTACTTTTGGAAGTAGATTAAATGATTATTTCTTAATAATTATAATTAAGCATTAGCCCAACATTACTATCATTTAAGCGTTCAGGTCTTCATCATAAATAAAGTTAAGATCCTCAATTTGAAGTGATAGGAAAATTCTAACCCAGTTTCAGACTATACCTTCATTTTTATTGGGCGATTTTTTTAATGAGATACAATAGTTTAAATACAAACGTAATCTTTCACGGCAACTACTATAACTCCACCTTATTATATAATAACTATGTTTTAATTAAATACATCCTTATTCAAATTTATTATTATTTTTCCAAATTGTTATTAGCATGATATTTTTTGTTTTACTCGTCCAATTCTTCCTTCTTTCATGCAGACATTAGTTGACTTTCCCTTATTACTTTTTAGCCTAACATTTATCTTCATATAACACTTTTCTAATTCAGAAACTATGTACTGAACATCCTCTAATCCATCTTTTAAACAAAAAAAACCCATGCCATAAGCCAACTTCATGAAATTTATTTTGTTTTGATAATCAGAATATTTACCTTACTTCAAGTCAAATAATCATTCGTTTGAATCCTTTATTTTCATAGCTGTTTTCTGATTTAGGTACAGTTATTTAATAAATCTTCTATATTTCTTTAAGAAGCATTATTATTCTTTTTTTAAGATAAATAAATTTTATTTTTATAAAAATAAAAATTATTATACAGTAATGTTTTTACATTATATCCCATTTATTTTTATAACAAGGTAAATAAAAACATGTAACAAAATGTAATACACACAATATAAAATGTTAAAGAAAAAACTTTAATAAAAAAAAAATTTTACAAATAATACCACAAGAATGATTGTTAATTCGATCTTTTACATGTTTTGACATGGTAAGTACTTTTATGGTAGAAATCCTTAACATTTGGAATAATTTTCGGTATTTTTTAATAAACCGAATTAAAAAAAAAAAAACAAAAAAAGGAAAGAAAAATAGTATTTCACCCATTTATTTAGCAGTTGAAAAATATTCAGCGTCGACTAATAATAGCAGCAGAAAATGGCATCCCTTTTTGTGAGGGGTCCAATTCGTTTGTTACTTCAGAATTCAACCCGTCACCTTCCGTACCACTAGAAATTTTCCCTGCAATCTATCGTCCTTTACTCCAGTTCCATTCAGTGTACACTCGCCCATTTACGTCCCCTTCCTACGGAAATGCACCACTCGGTTTTTATATTATACTTTTGACCGTGACAAATGTTTTCAGTATTTAATCGTTCTTACAAACCAACCCAACAACTGTAACAGCTTAGTGCTTAGGCCTCTCTTCCGCAGCTCAATTTCTCTCCTCTCTCTTTCTCATTCACTCAATCTCTCTCTTTTTTTCTCTACCTCTCCATTGTTATTTACTCTTCCATGTAAATGTAATTTTTTTTTCTTTTTCTACTCATTTTAATACCCAGACACACGCAGTAAGAGAGGGCAGAGAAAAAATTATAATTAAACATAACTCTACTTGCTAAAATCAGTCGCTTAATTTTGTTGAAATACATGTATATCGTTTAAATTATAAAAATTCCTTTTATAAAGCGTATATCTTATAAAGCGTGGAATTACACATTCACTGTGGGTTGTATTTGACATGACTTATCGTACTAAAATAAGTTTTGTATAATTTACGTCAGTATTGTCAAAAGTACAAATATTGTTTAATTGATTAAAAATTTTGTTAAATTATGTAGTTTTGTTAAAAAATGTAACGCGCGATTATATATACATGGATAGCACTCAAAGAAAAAACAAAAAAAAAAAAAACCTATTTAATATTAATCTTTCGTGTTAAGTTATGCTTCCGTGTTATGCTTTGTGACATATGAGGATGCTTTTTTTATAGTTATCTTCTTTTTAACACAATTCTGAAAAGAGTTTTCTCTCTAACCATCTCTATTCGATATTTTATACATTCCTTTAGTTTTGTTGTTCCTTCAACAATAAATTTTTAAATAGATCGATTTCGATAATTCTTTTTTAATTCCTTGTACGAAATAAAGGAAGTATTGTGATAGCGAAAATCGTCGATTTTCAGATTCAACGTAAATATCCGTCCCTGACCATCTCTGAATCCATTTTCACTAGTTTTGGAGTGATGTATGTACGTACGTACGTATCTCGCATAACTCAAAACTATTAGCCGTAGGATGTTGAAATTTTGGATTTAAGACTTTTGTAACATCTAGTTGTACACCTCTCTTTTTGATTGTAATCAACTGAACCAAAAGTGTCCAACAAAGCCCAAAATTAAAAAAAAATTGGATTTTTTTAATTTTAATTTATTTTTTAACTTTTTTTTTGAATTTAAATATATTGATTTATTAATCATTATTAACCGGCGGTTATAAAAAGGGTTGAAAATAAAAAAATATGATAATAAATCAGAAATTATTAGTGAAATAAAGTTTTATGTACTTTTAAAAATGTGTATATGTTACCTAACAGGCATTATTATACATATGTATATGTAATACATTTGGTTAAATATGGGTTCGAACAACCGGGTTCAAATCCCGGTCAGGCATGGCATTTTTCTCACACGCTACAATTCATTCATCTCATCCTCTGATGATATACCTTAACGGTGATTCTGGAGGTAAGAAAAAAAAGATTATTTGGTTAAACATCTGATTATTTAATATTAATTAACCTCCGGGACCACCGTTAGGTTCAGAGAATAAGATGAATGATTTTTACCGTGTGTGAAGATGCCATGTCTGACCGGGAATCGAAATCTATACTTTCTTTATTACCACTACGACACATGTAAAGCATTTGAGATACAAACGCACTAATCAGGGATAGTTTTACAATTTTTCAGAACTGGTCTTCTAACTTGAAATACAAAACCTCTGTCGCAGTAAGTGTGTCTGAAGAGCGGATTTCCGAGTTTCAGTTAACCTTGAAAACGTATCCAAAAATCCAGTTTTTTGCCACTAAACCCGCTTGAAGAACAATAGGATACTATTTCTATAGTTTACTTCATCCTACAAACTTTTCATCAAAATTAATTAAAAAATGCGTCCAGTACAACGAAAAAAGCTGAAAACGTACAAAAACGTTTTTGAATCTTAACTCCGGTTTCTCTGAGCGATTCGCTTAAAAATCAATACCATTTTTATTCCTAATAGATTTACATCACCCCCAACAAGTTAAAATCGTTTCAAGATTTGCGTCCAGTACAACGGACGAAAAAATGTTATAAATATACGAGTATATGTATGTATATAATCATTGCAAAATCTTGTTCAGGAACGTAAATAAAAATTGGTCCCCCTCCCCAAGACACCCTCTTATAAAATCTGACCGGGTGCAGTAGAGATTTTTACAAATTCTTAGGAAATCGCTAAAAAGAATAATACTAGTATTTATTTTTGTATTACCGTTTATGTATTTAATCAAAAATAGTGACATATAAACATTTAATTTAGTACATATTTTAATTTATTTAAATGTTACTTATGACGGTATAAATAAAAGTATTTTGTACGTACGCTTCAGCAGTGTGCTACATAGATTTTGTGTAGAACAGTTTATAAGCATCAAACCTATTAAATTTTAATAAATTCATCGAATCTACTAAATTCATTCTTAAGAAAATTAAAGGAAATTAAGTAAAAAAAACTGTACCTGTAGTACGAAAAGCTGCAGAAGATATACCCGAAAATCCCGTTTTTTGCTCTAACTCCAGTTCCTATGAACTGATTCGTATTCAGTCAAGTTAACAGGGCTCTATTCCAAATAGGTATATGTCATACCACCAAGTTTAGTCAAAGTCGGATAAAAAGCTTTTTAGCCATTACCCGTCATTTTTTAACAATATTATCAGGAAAAATAGAAATGCAGTTATCGGATAGTTAAAAATTAAATAACTCTGAACATGTTTCTGAAAAAAAGGTTTATAGTACCAGAAATTTTATACATTAAAAAAATACGCTTTCTTCCTATTTTACGTAAATAACGTAGTACCTTTTCATCACAGATTATACTTTACCTTAAAATCTAGTACTAAATTTTTACCTTAAAATTTAGTTCTCTAGAATTTTACCGGTTTTGTGATATAACCACTTAAAATGTTACAAATAAAATACGATGTAAAGTCCCCTTAAATTTATGTTAAAAAAAATAATAATAACAAAGATAAACTACAAGTTTCAAAACAATAATTTCAACAAAAATAAAGAAAAATAATATATTTTCAACTTTTATTATTATAATACGGTAAAATCAATTTTTACAACAATGAAGTCCTAAAAATTTATATTAAAATACCCCTAAAACTTAGAATTTAGATTTTAAATAAACTCATTTTAATAATCTCTATAAAATGGTCTAGTTATGTCTCAGGAAATATCGGAAAATTATTTCTTCAGTAGATTTCAGAAAGAAAAAGAGAGAGAAAAAAAGAATTAATAAGAAAAACGAAGGGTGATGGAATAGAGGAGGAGTTTGAAGAGTAGAAAGATAAAAATGATAAATGATTTGACAACATAAAGGGGTGGGGTAGAGGAGGGAGTTAGATAAAAAGGATAGTAGGAGAAAACAAGGGAGTACTGGTGAAATCGATATTGTCAACCTTTACTTTGGACATGTCAAAAACTCGTAGTAGCATGAATACTAATGACGCTGGAAATTAATAAATTTTATTCAGACCAGTCATTTGTAGATAATAATAACGCATTGTAATGAAACAATATTGTTTAACTGCAAGAAATCATAAATTTACAGCAGTCGCTTTATATCTTTACCGATGAATTTGAACTCGTATCAATTTTCTTTTATTAACGCAAATAAAAATCACTTCCGTTACTAAAATTTATATTCAAAAATCTGAAGAAAAACTCAAAGAAAAGGACTCTTATAACTTTATTAACGAATCTGCAATCTTTGCGAAAAAGATTTTTTTTCCTAAAAAGTTTTCATTTCGGCTAATAAGAAAGGAAAAACTTTTAAGTGTCTATTGCCAGTTTTTAATAAATTTCCAAATCACTTTAAGAAATTCTTTCCACTAACTTATTTCAAATTAAACTACAAGATTTTCTTCTACAGAAGCATGATTTTATGTACTTTTTTAACACTATTAGCTAATCATTTTTCATTGCATTCACCCGTTATGGACAGTATTCAATTGACAATTTTCAGATAATTTTCTATCAAGTTGTCTAAAATGTATCGAGTCTTTGGATGTCAAAATTGAGAAAACATTTATTGTAACTGGAAAATAACATTGAGACCGCATATGCATATTACAGGCTTGACGGCTTTGATAAAGCACCCCAGTTTACCATGCAAGAACTGAAGTATGCAATCGGGCGAATGAATCCTAACAAGAGCCCTGGTCTTGATGGGGTACCGGTCCTGTTAGTGAAGGGTCTGTACCGGGAAGACCCCTGGCTGGTATTGGAGGTGATAAATACCGCTCTGAGCAGTGGTAATTTTCCGGCTTGCAGGAAAGTAGCTACAGTAGTGTTAATAGAAAAGCTTAATCTTGGGACGCAACTCCGGAAATTTCGTCCAATAAGTCTATTGCCGGTATTTGGCAAACTGTATGAGCGGCTACTTGTCCGGCGGCTGGTGGAAGAATTGAAGGACACGGGAGGATTGTCAAATTCAAAATATGGGTTTAAGCGGGGCACTTCGACGACTGATGCGGTAAAGCATGTTCTGCACTGGGCTGCGGGTTGTCGCTCTGGAACTTGGAGGACAAGAGAAATTCCACTACTAGTCCTCCTGGATGTAAAGAATGCTTTTGGAAGTGTGACAACGGAGGTGATTTTATGGGAGTTGCGTGGCAGGAATGTGAGTGGATACCTCCGTCGGATAATTGGTGATTTCATGTTGGATAGAATAATACGTGTTCACTCAGAAGAAGGATTATTCGAATATTGATCTGGCGGGGGGGGGGTACCTCAAGGGTCGTCGTTGAGCCCTATCTTATGGAACATCGCGTTTGATGGGGTATTACGGTTGGACTGCCCAGAGAATGTGGAACTATTGGCGTATGCAGATGATCTGGTGGTTATGGTCAATGGTCGGTCGGAAAATGATGTAGAGCTGACGGCGAATTTCATGATCAGGCGCATTAGTCACTGAATGGTGGAATGTGAATTGGTTTTGGCGCCTGACAAAACACAGGCTGTAACGTTAGCGGGCATACGGAGGCTCCGCCCCATAACTGTTTATGTTGATGGTCTAGCTGTGCTTACGCAATCTGCAGTGAAATATTTGGGAGTGTACTTGCACAAAACGGGGCTGTTTAATGAGCATATCAACTACATTTTGGAGAAAGCTGGAAAGGTTACCGGAATACTACAGCGGGTGATGCTTCCGCATGGTGGACCGCGGGCCTCTAAACGCCGGTTAATGCTAGCGGGAGTGACGGCGATGCTGCTGTACGCGGTTCCTGCGTGGGGGTCTGCCTTTGATGTAAAGAGGAATGCAAAGAAACTGCAGTCGCTACAACGACGGGGCTGTATTAAGATCATAAACTGCTACAGAACAGTTTCCACACTAGCAGCAGGGGTATTGGCGGGGTGCCCCCGATAAAACTGATTGCCATCGTTCGCCATAGCCGGGGATGGGCGATGGTGATGATGTACGGGGACTCCTATCCCTGTGACGTGAACACACACGTACATGTACACTTACACATCCATGAACACAGGTATGAACAAAGGTATATTTTGAGTGAGTGGTTTGCATACATGGTTGAATGGGCGCTCTTCCTTTTGTTTCTTTTGTTCCAGATTTCACGGATGAGAAAATGGCAAGTTTCCGAAGTTGTCGGACAATCCCCCCGAGACTGCGGTATGCTTAATTGCGGGTCCGGTATCGGGGCGGAGAAGAGCGGTGAGGAAGGTTTAGTCAGTATGGGGCAGGTCATATACGTCTAAGAACATCTTGGCGGAGCCTGTTAGCTACCCCGGGACGGATAGCGGCCCGGATCTGAGCCCTACACAACCCCGCAAAGACCCCGTGGTGGCGTGCATAAATGGCATAAGTCCTTCCCATTTCTGACGGGTCGTTAAAGATATGCGGGATAAGTCGTCCTTTCTGTTCACCAGTTCAGGCAGTTTCTTTTCAACTGATACGCATAATCGCGCTAATTGTCGACAGTACAGGTCTGAGTCTATCGTACTGACCAGCGGCGGCAGTTCGTGGTGCACGATATCCAACCAACGCACAACATAACCTTCCTGAGTGTTAGTGTGGGGGCTTTGCCATAGACTGTGGAGCTTTTTCTCGCTTCAACACCGATCTTTTTCGCACTTTGTTCTCGTACGTTATCCACTTATCACTCGTGATCAACCGCTTCAGAAACGGCTCGTTACGGTTCAGTAGACATTCGCAGAAAGAAATTCGATCGACTCAGATCATGCTGCACCCAGAAGTCGAGCTTCTTTTTGTACCCAGCTTTCTCAAAATAGTTTAATGCTATTTGGTGATGAATGCCATCACCGAACAGCGTTTAAGTCATTAGTTTGTTTTGGTCATTTGTTTGTTGTTTTTTTTAAGAGTGTTTAGGTCATTAGTTTATTTAGGTTATTAGCTATGTCATTACTGCTTATATGCCGATCTTCCTCAACTTTTGTCAGAATATCATTCACTTTTTCTATGATTGGTTGCCCATAAAAGGAGCATCTTGGATATCAAAATTTCCGAAACGAACGCGAATGAACCAGTCTTTTGGCTGTTGCCTTTGGTAAAGTATCTTGCCCGTAAAGAGCACAAATTCTATTCGGGCAAAATTCCCGCCTTTATCGAAATAAAATTGTTAGATGTAGAGCAATTATGCAGAAAGTTCACTTTTCTTCACGGCGCAATACCTTACATCTAAGTATAAGAATTCCAACACATTTTGCATATCTACTAGCTACATCGGCCAGCTGTCAAGTGACTTTCGGCCTGACCCACTACGACTCATATACTCTTGATATTTGGGACGCTAACATTACCTTGTGTTCAAAAGGCTCAGTGCTTTTTAGACCATTATTTCACCAGGAATAGTTATCTCAAAAAAAAGTTAAAAACTTGGTAAAAGCTGAATAGGTAAAAGCATATAAAAATCAAATGTAACTATTATTTAGAAAAGAGAAGTGATATATGAAAAATAAAAATTAAATAAAATATGAAAATAAAATATGAAAAAATAATAAGAGGACAGGACTACCTACGTGGACCTTATACTTGTGAATCGGTGCTTACAAGAAAACATAACACCTAATCTTTTTCTAGTAAAAATAGCTGTATTTCGCGCGCACTGGGATGAAATGCTTAATCAGATTTTTTATTTCATCCTCGTTGCAACAGTGGTTGTTTTTGTATTAGCTACAATCTTTTTTTTTTTTTTTTACTTTTTAAAATAAATGAATTTTTATAATACAGTTTAAAACACAAACCTGAATTTATACGCGCGTAAATTTATATTCAAATCTAGAATTAAATTCTTCAACTACACCTGAATTTATTTTAGGAAATTTCTTACCCAAACTTTGTATTAAAATGAGGGAATTACTGATGTTAATTGCTCCCGTTCTTTTTATAAATTGGTTTTACGAAGTAGCGTTTAAGTCCCAATAAAGCTATTAATTAAGTGAACTAATACAAAAAGCAATTTATTCTTGCGCAGTTTAATAACTTCGGAGAAAATTTCCTTCCAACCTGACGATGATATTATTTTTAATCGGAAACAATTAAGTACAGCTTAAATTATTTAAAAATAAAAATAAACTGATTTTTTTGTATATGTATAAATAAATACTAAAACTGATTGAAATAAATGTTACTTGCAAACATGCTAATAGTCAGGTACATTTGGAGAAGTATTTTTTGGGGTACAATACAAGCGTAAACGTGAGTAAATTTTAAAAATAATCAAAATAGAATCCTTTTTTATTATTTTTCTTCGGAGTTTTGAAAATAAACTTGAGTAAGTGGGTTAAAAGAAAAACGATTAGGAAATAAACGATAAGGAATAATTATATTTTTTTTATAATTGTAATGAAGTGAATTTAAAATCTATAAATTCATCGGTAAAGATACAACGCCACTAGTATAAATCATAATACAATAGAATTAAAAAGTATTGTTTCACCTTATTAGTAATAAAATCAAACAATATTGCAAACACACATTCTTGTTTATGTGTTTATTACCCATTTATGAGTAGCAATACCCGTAAATACACAACATATAAGACAAAAAAAAAAATCATATAAAACAAAATGTGTGTGCGACATAACGAACTTTTAAAAAATAGAATTAATATAATGTGTGTTTCAAAATGAATATCGGGATTTTAAAGCTATTTAATATTTCTCAAGTTGCATGTACATTGATTAATTATACATGTATGAAAGAGCAACTCAAACATTTTTGGGTGTGTGCAACCTATAAACTGTTTCTTGTACGTTCCGCTTGAAAGCGTTAGTAGCAAAGATGGCGACCCCCAACATAAAGCGTTCTGTATTTTGCAGTTTGCAAACTGTGAATCTGTAATTACCGTTAATCGTGCGTTTCGTTGTGATCCGCCGAATGACAATACCATTCGTAGATACTATAAACAATTTGAAATCGCAGGCCGTATTTGTAAAGGGAAGAGTACATGATGACCGAGTGTATCCGAAGACAACGATAGATGTGTAAGAGAGTGTTTTGTGCGTAGTGCTAGGAAATCCGTTAGGAAGTCTAGCCGCTAGCCGTTAGAAATTAGCGATTCCAGTGACGTCTGTGTGGAGGGTTTTAAAGAAACGCATACAACACAACTGCGTCCATATCGTTTACAGCTGTTACAAGCTCTAAAGCTTACAGACTACGGTTTGCATGTTAGCTTCCCAAATGAAATGACGCACCGTGACGATAAAGACTGTTTTTAAGACTGGGGTTCAGAAAATTCTCACGAAATATGTGAATGAGATTCCCACAAAACTGAATGTTTTTGTGCCGCATCCAGACGGCAAGTTTAAGGACCGTTCTTTTTCGCGGAAGCAATATGTCTGAAACGGACTACCTTGATATGCTACAACTGTGTCTAGTTCCTCAACCGCAGTACAAAAACCTTAGAACTTTATTTGGCAACAAACAAGATGGTAAGCCTTCTCACTGTCATAACGCTGAGAGTTTATAAAGGATCAAGTGTATGTGCCACCGTTGCCGGCTGAGCTACCGGAATTGAAATATGCAGGATTAAAGCGGTCGTCGCATCAATTACTCCAGACTTGCTGATTAATGTATGGGATGAACTCTCTTATCGGCTGGATGTATGGCATACGGCTAATGGTGGGAACATCGATCACTTATAGGAAAAACTGTTTAAGTTGCTCTTTCATTTCATGTACAATTTATTAATGTAAGTAAAAGTTCATAAATATTACATAACTTTAAAATCCCGATATTCATTTCGAAACACCGTATTAAACATTAAGTTTCTAAAATAGTATTAATAATAAAAAATTTTTATGATAATTTTATGAAAATAAGATCAAAATTAACTTTAAATGCAGATAGTAACTTTTATAAAAGTACGGAAAACTTTTTCATTCTCGTAAGTAATATTTTATAAGATAAGTTATGCTTCATAAGTAAAAAACAAATACCTTATTTTCAACTTTTCTTCTAGAAAATAAACCAATTATTTATTTTATTATTTTTTTTTTTTTTTATTTATTTCTAAGAATATTTCATTAAAATCTCTATTCCTTAAAAGGTTTGATCCATAAACCAGAAACAAGAATAATTTAAAAGACAAGGATCCGTTTGTCGAAAGAAATAAGAACAAACATCTCTTAAACATTTTCTTGAAAAAGAGAAATCTTCTCATCTGTCAGATTTCAAATGAAAAATTTTCTTTTCTGAAAAAGACAAATATTCTTCCATCTTTTGTAGAAAAGAGAAGTAAATATACACAAACGCTAAAGAATTTTTGTATTATAGCGGCACACAGACAATGACTCGCAAAACGAGCCGGGGGAAAATACTTCATCATTAACCAGCACGCTGTTCTATAGCAAAACTTCTTTTACTTAACTTTTACTTGTTACGACATCTACAAATAAACAAAAGATTATAAACCGGAATATAATTATCGTGAAATATGTAAATACGTCTTCAAATATTAATCTCTTCAGTAATACCGATATAAAAATCTTTTAAACTATTAAAAATTACAACTAGCCACAGCTTGCAATGTATTGTCCGACAAAAGATCTACGTTTCATTTTAAAACTAAATTTTTTATAAATTATTTCTATTATTTTTACAATAATAAACATATTTGTAATGATAAAATTTGATCGTGCTGTAAAAATTAAGATGTACGCGTAGTGGTTGATATTTATTTGGTGGAGCTTCCTGGATCATTTATTTAGTTTTATTAAATAATAAACCGTCAAATGACGCCTTTTTTAAGTGAAACCGGAAGAATAACTCTGTTGATGATGTACAGATACGGTGACAGAGTTCGGCTTTTACAAGAAGTATAACTTATTTAATAGATTGTTACATAATTATCAGACGTTTTCATTGGTGTTTTATTTGTTAATAAAAATAGGCGTTTCGTTTACTTTTTTTTTAATATAAATATTTATATTTTCAGGTTATAAAAAAGTGTGTCGATAATCATACTCATATATTCGTCATATTATGCTTTACCACTTTGAGAGAGGGTAGATAGCAGCGCAGTCATTTTGTGATCCCAACGGCGTTTTGGCAAAGGAACAATCAGCGAAAGTCGATGCAGGGAATGGTTTGTCAGTTTAAAATCTGGCGGCACCAGCTTAGAAGATAAGCCATGAAGAGGTCGACCATCGGATTTCGACGACCGGGCATTTTTGGCAGCCGTGGAAGAGATCGAAAGCTCGATAATTCGAATGCCAGCCGAAAACTTTAATAGGATTACTCAACCATTGTTCGTCGTCTCAAAAAGCTCGGAAAGATATGAAAATTGGCTAGATGGGTACTCCACGAACTCTCCGACAACAATAAAGCCGAAGGTGTCCGAATTTTTACTGATTTGCTGCAACGAAACGGAACAAGCACCGTTTCTGCAGAAATACCGCGCAAAAAGAACCATATAATTTTTCGCCACGATGATGCGCGTCCAAATGATGAGCGTCGTGTTATCCATTCATCGTCAATAAGGGCTGGAACTGCTTCCATATCCGCCTTATTCTCGGGGCCTACGGACTGCCATGTCAATAGATCGCTGAAAAATTGGCGGACAACCAAAGTTTATGACGATCTGGATAACTTGGTGGACGATGTTAAAGCATGGATTGTCTCCAAGAACAGTGTCACTTTTTTACTCGTGGAATAGACCGTCTTCCAAGCAAATGGGAAGGAGTTATTGAAATAGATGGTAACTACGCTCCGGAATAATCATTTGGAAATATTATTGTCAAATTTTTATGTTTCTTTTTCATAATAAAAATCTCCCGATAATTATGCATCAATCTAATAATAATAATATATTTTCAAACAGAGAACCGATAAGTAAATCGACTATAATCAAGACAGTAGAGCGATTTGAAGAACAAATACTGTAAAGAATCTTTGCACCGATAGACCAAGAACTGTCACAACTGATGCAAAGTCATCAGCTGCCAGATCCCCAGACCTGTCACTTCTGGATTACTTTTTTTGGAAGTGAAACATAATGTTTACAAAACAAAACCTGCAGACAATGACAAATTGAAAAGAAGAATAGTTGATGAATCTGCTCGTGTACCACCAGAAATGATAGGACAAGTTATAAACGGATATTACTTGAGGTTAACATATTGCCAAGCTACAGAGGGGGAGCATTTTGAACATTTACTGTAGAATGGTATGCTTTCTTTCAATAGTAATTTAAGATCGGAAACATTTATTTAAAATTTTAAAACAAATATTGTAATATTTAAAGGAGTAAATTATATCAGCTGATATAACAGTTTAATTTGTTGCTGTGTTGTTAATTATTAGTTATTGTTTATTATTATCAGTATTATAACACTGTTTAAATTACGTTGTTGTATCCATTACGAATGTAAATTACAATGAAATTGTTCATGCAGCGGGTTTTATTGTTAACACGATTTTTCCATCTCGCAAATTTGAATGCTAATAACTCTATAACGAAGGCCTTAACAGAAAAACAGACCTCAACATAGTTTTTCTTATAAAATTTTAAATTGAAATCATGTGTCATACGTCCATCTTTCTATTTTAAAAAATTAAGTTTGTGTTAACATATTTGTGTTAAGTTTGATTTATTAATTTATTTTTTGTTTGTTTGTTTGTTTTATTATTTCTTATTGCCAGTTCAACTGTACGTATGACTAACTGCTTTGGAATGTTAATCACTGTTTTTATCAATTTTTATTTTGCAATTTTGCAGCCGATTACGTAATTCCTTATACTTCTCACGTTTAATTTTTTTTTCTTTGTAGACCCGCTTGCGGGTTCGCGCGCGTCTTAGCGTGTGCTCGCTCCTTTGTTTTAGACCCTTTTTCTTCAGTTGGACTTTTAACATCGAAATGAGCAGAACACGTTAACCCCGACTCATCATGAATCCATTCTTCACTGTCTTCTTTATTCATCTTTTCTTCTCCATTCATCAGTGTTGATTTCGTAAAATTGTGTATAATTTCGTTCAAATTGTGTATAATTTCTTCAAGTGTTTAATTTTTTTTTCAAATATAATTAAGTTTTTTTTTTTTGTATTCTTTGTGAGCAGCCTCGCTCCACCATGTAAGTAATCATTTTTATTAAATTTCGTCGACGTCGATCAAGTTTTTTTATGTTTAATTTCTCATAAAAATGGAATAGCCTTTATATTTACATGAACTTTATTCATCAGGGTATTTTACCTCAAATTTAATCAACTGAAAAGACTGCAAAATTTGTCGCTCGTACCTTATTCAATGAACACCTTCTTTAATATAATTTAATCACCTTTTTGTTTTAATTTGATTTTATTTTATAATTTTGTTGCTGATATATGAAATTTAAGTCCAGTCTACTGTTTGCTTCCAAAATACTTTAAAATATG